>JAWZYT010000811.1:160000-217500 GCA_034508575.1 Petrolisthes manimaculis
TCGCCATCTTCCTGGAAACTACCGTCCAATCAGCCTTACATCTGTAGTAGGAAAGGTATTGGAGGGTATAGTTGCAGATAGAATAGTAGATCATCTTGAATCATATAATTTATTGTATGATTCACAGCATGGCTTTAGGCGTCGGCGTTCATGTTTGACCAACTTGATTGAATTTTTCCATGGTATGCTTTCTGAGTATGACCAGTGCCGGGCAATAGACATCCTTTATCTGGACTTTCAGAAAGCCTTTGATAAAGTACCTCATCAGAGGTTGATGGCAAAAACCCGTGCACTGGGAATAAGGGGCATGCTTGCTAAATGAATTGAGAATTGGCTAACTAACTGGCGCCAAAGAGTAGTAATCAATGGGGAAGCCTCAAGTTGGACATCAGTCACAAGTGGGGTTCCTCAAGGTTCAGTTCTAGGTCCGCTAGTCTTTATAATCTACATTAATGATATAGATGTGGGCATTGTCAGTCGAATGGCAAAATTTGCTGATGACACCAAGTTAGGGTGTAATGCTTTATCATTTGAAAAGGTAGAACAATTACATAAAGACCTAGAGAAAGTAGGAAAGTGGTCTGAACGATGGCAGATGCCATTCAATTTGGACAAGTGTAAAGTGATGCACATAGGTCCAGCCAACCGGAGAGCCAGTTACTCTCTGTTGGGAAGTGAAATTAGTAGTACTGACTTGGAGAAAGACTTAGGTGTACTGATCAGCAGTGACCTCAAATTCTCCAAGCAGTGCCTTGAAGTAGAGAAGAAAGCCCAGAGGCTTCTTGGTTATATAAAGAGGCAATTTAGATTTAGAAATAAAGAGATAGTCCTCACTCTGTACATTTCTTTGGTTCGGCCACATCTGGAATATGCTGTGCAGTTCTGGTCGCCGACTCTCAAGAAAGACATTGCGAGGCTTGAGAGAGTCCAGGCTAGGGCCACCAAACTGATCCCATCAATTAAACACATGGGCTACCAGAGAAGGCTGCAGACACTAGGTCTCTTCTCATTAGAGACCAGACGCTTGAGAGGTCAACTAATTGAAGTTTTCAAAATCCTTCGTGGATATGAAAACATTGATTATCAGTGCCTGTTTAGCTTAAACACTAATGCAACTAGAAACCATGGATGGAAACTAGACTTGAAACGCTTCCGCCATAATACGTTAGGAAATTTCTTCACATATAAAATCTGCAATGTCTGGAATCAGCTACCAGCAGAGGTAGTTGATAGTTCCTCAATAGAACAGTTCAAGAAACAGTTAGACAAAGTTCTGCCAAGCGTGGTAGAGTTATAGGGATTGTTTCCTCCTTTCCTATACACAAATTTCCTAGCCCGGCCTTTTTTCCCCCGGGTTAGGTACATTTCCATTTCCATACCCGCAATGCGGGTGGGAGAGGTGGGTGGGGAGAGCCTTCTCTTTACTATACTTTATCTCTCACTATTAGTTAGCAACTACTACTACACCTACGGTACCTCCTTGGTATGGGTCGTAAGACCTTTTGAGGTGCTACTTGTCCTTGTAACTCCTTGTAACTCTCTCTCTCTCTCTCTCTCTCTCTCTCTCTCTCTGTATATATATATATATATATATATATATATATATATATATATATATATATATATATATATATATATATATATATTTATTTCTCTATCTATATCTATCTATCTATCTATATCTATCTCTCTATCTATATCTATCTCTCTATCTATCCATCACTCTATCCATCTCTCTACCTATCTATCTATCTATCTCTATCTATTTATCTCTATCTATCTATTTCTCTATCTCTCTATCTATCTATCTATATCTATCTATCTATCTATATCTATCTCTCTATCTATATCTATCTCTCTATCTATATCTATCTATCTATCTATATCTATCTATCTCTATCTCTCTATATCTATCTATCTCTATCTCTCTCTATCTATCTCTCTATATCTGTAACTCTATCTTGAGAGAAATAGAGAGAGTGGTTGTGTGTGTGTGGAAGAGAGAGAGAGAGAGAGAGAGAGAGAGAGAGAGAGAGAGAGAGATTTTTTATATTTTATTATTAGCCTTGTTTTACAAATGGTACATTTAAATAACAAAATACATTATTATTTACAAAGGCATTGGTCTATTAAGCCGAAGCTTTTGTATAGACCTTAGTTATAAACATCACAAAATACAAACTGGCGCACATGTGTTTATCCTAACTCTATCTTTTATTATATACACATACATACATACACATACATATACATACATATACATATACATATATGCACACATACACATATACATACATACACACACACATACACACATATATATTAGTACAATAATGTCTTATTAACTAACATTTATATCTTTGAAATAATGAACATTTTACTTTGCTTTTAAACAAGATAATAGATGTTTGTGACTTAGTTTGGTGAGGGAGGTTATTCCATTCTCTTACTCCCCTCACACTCACACTTCTCTGGGCATGAACAGTTCTACAGTGAGGAATTTTTAAGTCATTAGGTCTTCTTGTGTTAATATTATGAGATAACAGTTCAAAGGTTGTATTATTGGGATATATATGAATGGATTTAAAAACAAATATACAAGTTTGTAAAGATATTATGTCCTGGACTTTTAAAATGTTATTATTACAAAACAAAGGATCAGTATGGTAGTATCGTGATTTATGAAACATAACTCTTACCATTTTTTTCTGAGCAATACATAATGCATCTATAAGTGTTGAGAATGCTCCACCCCATATTGCTGAACAATAAAGCAGATGTGGATAAGCAGTAGACATATATATTAATTTTAGACAATCAGCAATAATACAATTTCTTATTCTATACAAGGTACCAGTTATCTGAGACATTTTATTACACAGTTGGTGGAAATGTGGTTTCCATGTTAATTTATTATCAATGGTTACCCCTAAAAACTTTATGGAACTGACTTTATGCAGCATATTGTTCTTTATTTTTATACTAATATTAGCTTCATTTATGTTTTTAAAACACGACACCATATAAAATGTTTTAGCTATATTTAATGTGAGTCTATTGCTTGTTAACCATTCTGAAATTTTAATTAATTCCATATTCAAAGTATTAGTCATTTCATTGATATTTTGACCCTTGATGAATATTGTCGTGTCATCAGCAAATAGCAGGAATTTGAGTTTGTTACTTGTATGTACTATATCATTTACATATATCAAAAACAATAATGGCCCCAAAATTGACCCTTGTGGTACACCACAATTTATATGTTTATGAGATGAATAATTGTTGTTATATGCTGTGAATTGCTTTCTAAAACTCAAGTAACTCTTTAAAAAGTCATTTGCTTTTTCACGAATGCCGTATGTATTTAGTTTTTGTAACAGAATATTATGAGATATTGTGTCAAATGCCTTAGTTAAGTCACAGAAAACAGTAATTTGATTGCATTTGTTATCTAATGTATCATAAATACTTTGGCAAAGGTTGTAAATTGCTAGATCAGTAGAGTACTTGGGCCTAAATCCATACTGACATACTGTAAACAATGAAAACTTGCCAAAATAATCAATCAATCTTATGGCAAAAATCTTTTCAATTATTTTGCTGAAGCTGGGAAGAATAGAAATAGGTCTATAGTTGTTATGTTTACATTTTTCACCTTTTTTAAATATTGGAATAATTTTTGCAATTTATAATTGTTTTGGAAAACATCCTTCGTTAAAACATCTATTTATGATAAATTTAAGAAAAGGGGAAATTTCCTTACTACATTCCTTAATTACCTTTATATGGATATCATCATATCCAGGTGAAGTAACTTTAAGATTTTTAATAATGTTGTTAATTTCTTGTTCTTTAGTTGGTTTAAGGAAGAAAGAAAATGGTACAGGTTCAGGAAGGAAGGATTCAAATGGGATAGTGGCTGGGACAATATCTGAAGCCAATTTACTTCCAATGTTACTGAAATAATTATTAAACTCTTCTGCAATGTCATTATTTGAAAATGTATTATCATTAAAATCCATTGAAAATGGCAATTTAGGGTTCTTCTTTCACATTAAATGATTAAGAGTTTCCCATGTTTTTTTCATGTCACCAGATTGAAGATTTAATTTTGACTTAAAGTAGTTTTCCTTGGCAGCTCTAATTACTGCAGTCAACATATTTCTATATTTTTTAAATGTTGTTTCATAAGTCAATGGCCACTTTGCATATGATTTTTGTAGTCTATTGCGGTGTTTTATTGACTTTATAATTCCTGATGTTATGTATGACTTCCCATAATACTTTTCTTTAATCGAAAAAGATTTTAAGGGGAAATGTTTATTATATAAAGTTTTGAATTTGTCCATATATGAGGTAAAAAGAGTATCTACTTCACCAGTACTTAATTCTGAGTCCCACTTATAATTTTTCAGGTCTTCTTTAAAGGCACTAATGTTATCATCGTTGTATATTCTTTTGGTATATTCTTTTGGTGCTATATTGAGCACTTGTAGAGAAAGAACTCAGCACAGGAAAATGATCACTAATTGATGTGTACAATATACCACTTCTAATGTAATTTTGCATGTCATTTGTCCATATGTGATCTATTAAAGTGGCAGACCTGTTAGTAACTCTAGTTGGTTTTATAATGGTCTGAGAAAAGTTATATGCTTGAAACAGGTTAATGTAATTAGTAGCATTATCATTAATATGTAATAAATTAATATTATAATCCCCAACCAAATAACATCTCAAGTTCAAAGTAGATAATATCAGTAAGATTTCTTCCATTGACTCTAAAAAATCAGAAAATGCTGAGTTGGGAGGTCTATAAACAATGCCTATCACAAACTGGATGGGTTTTAAAATCTTAATGAATAATGACTCAATGTGTGATAGTTGTAAGCAAGCAGTATTAATTTTCATACCTTGAAATTTACTATGAAGATAGATAGCCAAACCACCACTTTGTGTAGACTTATTATGAAAGAATGGGAAGTAATTATCTAATTTATACAAATTACAAATATTATCATTTAAACGAGTTTCACACAAACCAATAACATCAAACTCGACGACAGATGAGCTCAAACATTGATTAAACTAAGAATCCAGATGCTGAGGAACACTACTAATATTATAGGAAAGTATTTTTAAGCTATTATTGGGAAATATTTGAGTTGGAAATTCATTATTGAAAATATAATCACATATAGGTTGGTGTAGTATGGGTTCATATAGGTTATCTATAGTATGATTAGAACTCTCTGTAACATTATTATAAGTTAATGTATTAAGAACATTCAATGGGTAAATATGTACATCATAATTGATTGCATTAATAAGCTCTACGTCATTTATGTTAAAAAATGGAAAAACTTATTCTACCCCCATAGATAAAACAGAAACTATTATTCCCTACAAAAATATACACATCCTATGGCAACAACTATGCCATCTATTTCTTTACGCTGCTACGCAGGTTTATTTTGTCTGGCTTACGTTGAGGCGATGCAGCAGATGCAGAGTGAGAGACCAGGCGAGAGACACCAGGGCGCCTGGACATCAACAACGCCCCTATCAGTGGCAGACCTGGACTGTGTGCTGCCCTTGGCACCACGTTCCACCCCGCCCACAGCACCCGCATCCCCCACCGTTTGCTGTCCTCGTGCAGAAGCAGCAGTGCCCTCATCCGTGTTACCCGTTGTTTGCTGTCCTCGTCGAGCAGCACCACCATCATTGTACCTCTCCCTTATTACAAGCTTTGTGTGTCAGAAGAAGGCAACTTTTCCTTGTGCTTTTGCCTGTTTCAGTTGCGGCATCTGGGCGTTCTTAATAGCTTGTGAGGCTGGGCACAAATCATCATCCAGAAAGATATTTGTACCCTTAAGTGTCCTGGCATTTCTCATCGCAGCTTCTCTGTCACAGTAACGAGAGAAACGTGCCACGATAGTGCGAGGCTTAGCGTCCCGTCGAACTCCAACTCTGTGTGCTCGCTCCAACTCGAGTCCCTCCAGCTGCAGCTTGTCCTGTAGCAAGGAAGTCACCGTCTTCACCGATTGTTCCCATGTCTCGTTGCCGTCACGTTCCTCCACACCACTGATCCTCACGTTCTTCTTTCTACTGTAGTCCTCTTGATAATTAATCCTTTCTTCTAGTTGTTTCATCTTCTCGTGTGATGATTTAGCTTGCTCCTTGAGATCTGCTTTGAGTTCATCAACTTCCCGTTGGGTAAACTCCATGCTGATTGTAAGGTCCGAGACTTTTCCCTCTAGTTGTTTTATTTGATCGTTCATCTGGTTCACGATCATTTCCATTGCTGTCTTGTATGCTCGTTCTTGTGACTCGAGCATTGTTTTTAGAAGCGACGAATCCATGGTAATGACGTAGTAGTGATGACGAAGTGTGACGTCACAGGAGTCTTAATGCGCATGCGCAGGAAAGTAATTCTCGACCAGGGAGAGTTTTACCAGTAAGGTTATGATTTCACCTGGCTATTTTAACTAAGTCCAATTGCACTGTTGAGCTACTTTTGTCCTGGCTAAGCAAATGTACTCTCATTAACTTGCAGTTCAAATCCTTGGCTGGTTGCAGGTCTGGAACCACCGAAAATCTTGAAATATATGTGGAGCTCCCGAGCCAGGTGTAAACAACAGCACTCCATTAACAGAGAGAGAGAGAGAGAGAGAGAGAGAGAGAGAGAGAGAGAGAGAGAGAGAGTGTGTGTGTGTGTGTGTGTGTAGAATAGAGAGAGAGAGAGAGATCGTATGACGTTTTCTGTCATTGTAAGAGATTTTCCTTGATAATATTTCATGGGATATTATTTTATTTATGTATTTTCGGACGTAGACGTCTTGTCACACCCAAATTTGGTCACCTAAGAGGCTCCCGTTTTCAGTTCCTGGTGTGTAAATTCTATCTATCTCTATCTATCTATATATATCTATATTTATCTATATCTATCACTATATCTATATCTATCTATCTATATCTATATATCTATATGTATCTATCTATCTATATGTATCTATCTATCTCTCTATATATCTTTCTATCTCTCTATCTATCTTTCTATCTCTCTATCTATCTATCTATCTCTCTATATATCTCTATCTATCTATCTCTATCTCTCTATATCTATATATCTATATGTATCTATCTATCTTTCTATCTCTCTATCTCTCTCTATATATATCTATATATCTATATGTATCTATCTATCTTTCTATCTCTCTATCTCTATCTCTATCTTTCTCTTTATCTCTCTCTTTCTATCTATCTCTATATCTATATCCTATTCCCGCACCTCCACCCCCCCGACCCCCCTGTGCAGGTGAGAGAGAGAGAGAGAGAGAGAGAGAGAGAGAGAGAGAGAGAGAGAGAGTTACAAGGAGTTACAAGGAAAAGAAGTACCCTAGAAGACCTTACGATCCATACAAAGAGGATACCTGTGGGTTTAGTTGTGCAAGTATGTGACCGTCCTTGAATGTGTCATGTGAAACCATCAAGGAACACTCACACAACGGCTTAAACACCTAGACGGTGGTTTAAGACTTTGTCTAATCTGGACTTGAACTGATCCACAGAGTTGCTGTTGACTACATCAGCAGGAAGCGCGTTTCAAGTACCACAGATGCTGTATGTAAAGAGAGAGAGAGAGAGATAGAGAGAGGACTGTTAACAATGGTTCCAGCCCAGCCCATGTGTGGGTTCGAACTCCTTCCCCCCCTCAACCCCACCCCCCCATTAATCATTGAAAAACATTTTTTTTATAGGGCCAAGATACTTCTGAGGTTTCAGCGATAACACGTATGTAAAAATTATTACTCTCGATGAAAAGATTACGGCGTGCATAGCGGCTAAACAGACAAACAGAGTGTTTTATATAGTAGATATTTATTTATAGTGTGATTACAATATAGAAAATTTATGTATTCTTTTTTGTAAAATGAAAGACTAATGATTCTGCTAAACTATGCTGGTAAACAGATTAATTCAATATCATTAAGAGGGGGTCTGCTTTTTGGCACAGTTAGAAGAAATCAGTGGCCCTCCAATTAGCCCATAATACTGATTTATTGAGGATGAAAGTAGACCGGCCTTGGCTTGGAAGACCCTGTAGTTATGATAGAGTGAAAGAGAGGGTGATAGAATGGTGAGATATCAAGCTCGAAGGAAACAGTTTATACAGAGATATACTGTCCCACTTTTTTATCACCTTCTCCTACTCCCTATAGTGTCTTCTATATCCTCAAATCAAACCATTACCACACAGGTGAGAAGTCAGGAGCTGCAAAAGGGAGCCTGGGGTCAATAACAAGAGCCAAGGCCAAAATCCAGAAAGAGGCACTGAATGTTGTAGTGGATGGGGACTCATACTGCATCAACAACCAACTAGATAACAAATATAAGCCGCTGCCAGTGGGTAACATCATACGTGCTGCTGAGCGTCAAGTTGGACGAACGATCCCGTATGACCTAATATCCCACAACTGCGAACACTGGGTCAACAATATGAGATACGGCAGAAGAGAATCCCGACAGGTTAGTTTCTGTTTGATATAATAATTAATAATAATATATGGTTATGGAAAGAGGACATGTATGTGCAAATAATACAATTGATATACCTTAGCTCAACTGACATAACAAATATGATTAACTAAGGAACAAGTCCATCATACGGATGTCACTCCTTAAAATCTTTTGTCAAGTTAATACCTATTTTTATAGCTAAGTTCTTCTGAAATATTTGTTGGCATCAAATAGAGTTTTGTAAAATTCACTCATTTATTACAGTGTATACCGATAGCCTACTTAAGCTATGTATGCAAACTGGTTTATTTTTTATGTTTTTATTCAATGCAATTCATAGTTTATTCTTGTGTTTTACTTAAAACATGGTTTTATCATATTTTGAGTATAGTTTGGGGTAGCCTATATGCAGGGCGCATTACGTTGCATGACAATAATTTAAACCAGGGATCTATCATGTGACATAGAGTATAATTTGTTCTACGAACTTTGCGGAAGTGGAAGCAGAGAGTTGGCTCGTGTTGTGTAGAGAAAGAAAGATGAGTAGGTAGCTTAATAAAAACTTATTAGCCCTACTCTTGAAGCCAGCCAGTCCCACACTATCAAAGACAGATTCACCAAGGCGTTTCCACAATGACACAGATCTAAGGACAAACGATCGACTGTACTGACAAGTCCAACAGTGTGGCAATATACAGTTAAACCTCGTTATTTCGGACCCCGTTATTTCGGATTCGGTTATTTCGGACACAATCCGCTGGAGATTTTTTTTTGTCTGAATTTTGGTTTCTCTATTTTTTCCTATTTTATTTTATACATTATACAGTAGGTATATTATTTACACATCATTACATACCTATTTATGTATATATACAGTTGACTCTCGAATAAATCCGAGGAGTTCTTATACAAAACGAGTGAAATCATAATGAACTTGTCAGGAAATTATATCACTCATCTGTGAAGCGTGGGTGTGTGTTGCCACCACTTCTCCCGCACTCCTTCCCCCCCCCTATCCTCGGTCTCGATTCACCCTATAGCTCAAGGTCAAGGGAATATATGCCTAACATGCCCTGTAAACTATCTCGTTTTTAGTAATAACGAGTTAACCACTAGCTTCAACAGTCATGCCAGGTGGTGCATTTACAAAACAGAAGGCCATATCCTTCGATAGAAAGAAGGAAGATGTTTCTCGAATAGATAAAGGAGAAGGAAACACCAGAGTACAGTATGGCTAATAAAATGTAAACAATCGATATCCCGTTATTTTCCCCCTTCCCCCTACCACCTAGACCACTACCACGCATGCGTGATTTGTTATCTTTACAAGCGTGGGTTGGAGACTTGGAGTGGTTGCGTATCACTACATCATTCTTGTTTTTATTAAACAGTATTAAATAGCTACTCTGATACGTCCCACTATACGATCACGGCAAGAAATAAACTCATCTCTTCACCACACAAGGTAAATAACATTTAGGTATATTATTTACACATCACTACATACCTATTTATGTAGATATATCTGTATTTTGTGTAATTTTTTGTACAAACACGTTTTTTTTTTTTTTTTTTTTTTTCGTACCCCTCGTAAAAATTCGTCGCAAATACGGACACCCTTTCCCCCCTGTTAGTCCGAAATAACGAGGTTCAACTCAGTTAAACCTCGTTATTTCGGACCCCGTTATTTCGGATTTCGGTTATTTCTGACACAATCCGCTGGAGATTTTTTTTGGTCTGAATTTTGGTTTCTCTATTTTTTCCTATTATATTTTTTACATTATACAGTAGGTATATTATTTACACATCATTACATACCTATTTATGTATATATACAGTTGACTCTCGAATAAATCCGAGGAGTTCTTATACAAAACGAGTGAAATCATAATGAACTTGTCAGGAAATTATATCACTCATCTGTGAAGCGTGGGTGTGTGTTGCCACCACTTCTCCCGCACTCCTTCCCCCCCCTATCCTCGGTCTCGATTCACCCTATAGCTCAAGGTCAAGGGAATATATGCCTAACATGCCCTGTCAACTATCTCGTTTTTAGTAATAACGAGTTAACCACTAGCTTCAACAGTCATGCCAGGTGGTGCATTTACAAAACAGAAGGCCATATCCTTCGATAGAAAGAAGGAAGATGTTTCTCGAATAGATAAAGGAGAAGGAAACACCAGAGTACAGTATGGCTAATAAAATGTAAACAATCGATATCCCGTTATTTTCCCCCTTCCCCCTACCACCTAGACCACTACCACGCATGCGTGATACGTCCCACTATACGATCACGGCAAGAAATAAACTCATCTCTTCACCACATAAGGTAAATAACATTTAGGTATATTATTTACACATCACTACATACCTATTTATGTAGATATATCTGTATTTTGTGTTAATTTTTGTACAAACACGTTTTTTTTTTTTTTTTTTTTTTTCGTACCCCTCGTAAAAATTCGTCGCAATTACGGTCAAACCGCAAAAACGGACACCCTCTCCCCCCTATTAGTCTGAAATAACGAGGTTCAACTGTACCTCCATGCATTCCTATCCCTTGCTAACTGGCATCCCTCCTCCCATACAACGCCTCCTTCGCTCATATACCTCCTAATTCCATCCTTCAATCTCGTTCTCGGTCTGCCTCTTCCTCTCCATCCCTCCACCTCACTCTCAAACACCTTCTTGACCAATCTCTCGCTCCTCATACTTTCTATATGACCGAACCACCTCAAGGTGTTCCTCTTCACACTCTCCAGTACATCCACATCCACATTGCATCGTTCACACACTTCTTCGTTTGTCAATCTATCTCTCCATGTCACTCCACATGAGCTTCTCAGGTAACTCATTTCCACACCTCTCACTCTTGATCTGTGCCTCTCTGTCATCGTCCACGCTTCACTCCCATATGTCAGTGTTGGGATTACAACACTATCATGCAGAGTCTTCTTCACTTCCATACTCATCACCCTATTCCTTGTTACTGACTTCAGCGTTCCTACAACCCTCTTGCCCTGTTGTACCCTCTCCTGCATCTCATCCTCCAAACCTCCATCTTTACTCATCACACTGCCCAGATACTTAAATGAGCTGACATTCACCATAACCTGGCCATTCAACCTCACCTCACAATCAGTGGCTGCCCCTCTCTCAAAGACCATAACTTTGCTCTTTCCCACATTTACCTTCAAATTCCCTCTCTGGCACACAGTTCCAATCATGTTCACCAGACCCTGCAACTCCCACTTATTGTCACTCACCAGTACTGTATCGTCAGCAAACAGCAGCACAGGAAGCTTCCACTCCCTCCCCTCCCCCATCATGGGAACACCAACATCCACTGCTCTTCCCTATATCTCTTTCATGACTCCATCCATATATACACTGAACAACCACGGGGACATTACACAACCTTGCTTTAACCCAACATTCAATTCAAAGAACTCCCTCTGCTCACTCTCCACCCTGACTGCCGCTCTTGCACTCTCATATAAACTCTTCACTGCCCTCATTAACTTCCCAGGCACTCCATATATTCTCAGTACTTTCCATAGACCTTCTCGATCAATTCTGTCATACGCCTTCTCCAAATCCATAAATGCAGCATACACCTTCTGTCCCTTCTCCAGACATTTTTCCACAACACACCTCAAGAATCAGCATAGCGAAATGTCGTCAATTAAACTCATCATCATACAGTGTTGTTACGTAAGTGGATGTACTTTTGTGAGCACAATTAAGTGCTACGGATGCCTCCAAACTGTGCTACAAAACAGAAACTGATCCCCCCTTCCCCCAAAATTTGTGAGAATTTATTACTTTCCATTTCACCCTCATAAAACAGTTTCTTAATCAAGTTAATGCCTATTTATATTCAGATTCGCGGTGTGGTGCAGAAAATGGATATAGTAGTGGAGACAGCATTTGCGACAGCAATTGGGGCCGCAGCAGTGGTGGGAGCAGTGGGGACCGCAGCAATTGGAACCCTGATTTTCACTGGAGCGATTATAAATAAAGTGAACAGCAAGTAAACTGGCAAGAGTGAAAACACCAACCAAAGAAATAGAAGATAGGAAGCAGATCATACAGTTGCTTTCAAAGGTTTGGTCTATTGTCATTAGAGATCACAATGAGAGATTGACAATGATAGATCATCATTATAAAGCTGGAAGCCACATTAGGATGAGGGAGACGGTAACAGAGAGTTGGGACGGCATGCATGAAGAATGAAAGAAACTCCCCCATAAGACACAAGCCTAGAGGACGCTGTAATGAGAGTAAAGTTGACTGAGAGAAGGGACAGCATATAATATAGAAATTACATTATCTATATTTTGATTTGGAAGCTGTCTCGTCCAAGTACTTGCCACGAAGAAAGGTTTATGGATAAAAAATGTAAGATTGTCTTGTAAGGTTTGGTTTCTTGTCACGAAAGGTTATTTAATAATAGCTTGTCTTATAGTGAAGTATTAATATTGTAGTCGTGTATCAGTGTTGTATTCATGGTACCAGTCACAGAGGCGCCAGTATAGGGCTTATGCTTGCACTTCTTGGAGCCGGCTAAAACTACAAGGTGTTAGATCGCATCCGGTGTATATTGATGACAGGGTGAGTGTGGAGGTAAGGAAGATACCGTGAGGGTTGAAAGCAGTTCAAACCAGTTCACCGGACATGACATCTTAAGAAACGTGCTGATCTGACAGCGTGATGGAGGCATGATGGAGGCATGATGGAGACTTGCCAGTGCTGAGCTCTGAATGCTAGATTCATTCTATATATTATCTGTATGTTAATCTCTATGCTATAATCAATTGTTTATTGTCATCTCGTATGTAGAGAAAGGGACAATATATATATACTCATATTATTTTTATATAATCGTGTAGTTAAAGTGTATGTATATCATGTATAAATGTAGCGTCACTGTCACGAACTGTAACCTATGTAGTGGGTGTGGCACTGTGGCACTAGGTAGGGACGTGAGGAAGGGTCGAGAGAAGTGAGGTGCACTTGGAGCCCAGACATGGGTTAGAAAGGAGGGAGGATGAAGTCCTGCCCTAAGAGAGAGATTCCCTTTCCTTGTAACATAAGTTTAGAGAGACACGAGTTGTGTCTAGTATATTGTAACCTGTAACTGATATATAAGCTACATCAGTCCATGAGTTTACTCTAAACCTTTGAGTACTAAATATATTCCCCAGTAGTAAGACTAATAAGGGTACTTCATCAACAGTATGAGTAAGTGAGTTGATTGAAGCAGAGACGACAAACAGAGGATAGTAAGTCTGTACAGTTGGCTGGTAAGAGATAGCCACACTGAAATATAATGGAGAGTTCCGGTTGGTATTTCCACAGACAGAGAGAAGCAGAGATGTGGACCCCCACGGATACAGGCTTGTCAATCTCCCCTGTCCTTCTGATAGCCTGTTTGAATCTATTAAACCACATCAAACATTTAATTATAGCAAGGGGTGTATATATAATGAAGACATGTTTGAATTCTCAAAAGAGGACATTCTCGTTATGTGCCCAGTGTTTCTGTTATGGTAATGGGATGAGGAACTGCAACAACCGTTCCCGGTGTGGTAATTGTTCTGCTCTTGACTCACAACTTACTTCTGAGTATCGGTCAGAGAGTTACTGCTTTTACTGCAGGGATGCTCACCCCTTGCGTTCTCGCCAATGTAAGATGTACCTCCTTGAGCAGGATATTCTCCACTTGGCTAATACGCAATTCATCAGTATTGGTAGTGCCAGACGGCAACTTAACTTCAGGCGACAGAAGGATGGTGGTGTGAAGACATACACCTCCTCCATCCTAAATCAGTTGCAGCACCCTCTGAACTCTCTCAAGAGGCAGCAGCTTTATGCTCTAGTGAGAATGCTTCTAAGGTTACACTACATAATAGCTTCTCTGTTTTGCAAACTTTATCAGACACTCATTCTGGTGACCCTTCAAATGATTACAATTCTCAGACTTTTGCTAAAGATGTCAATGTGGTAGAGGTTCACGCTGCCGCACGCTCTCCATGAAGGAAACTTAAGTAACTAAAACGGCCACAGAGACGCCTTCTTGGTTCTTTTGAGGCACTTGACTCCATAGATGTTCCTGCTTGCAAGGCAACCATCTCTGTGGACTCTTCTATAGTTTCCTCCCAATTTCACCAATTTTCTGGCTAGCACAGTGGTAGAGTCTGTGGCTGCAATTCTGTAGCCCAGCGTTCGATCCTTGCTCTGGACACGTTAAAAATGCCACTGATGCCAGAGGTTACCACCCCTGTGAGCAGGGGGTGGGGGGTTCGAGTCAGCTGTTTGAGGTCTTCCTGCTTAGTCAGCCATAGCCGAAGCTGACTCGGGTCTCAGGTGGGTGGAGAGGTCGCTGGGCCATACATCACAGGGATCATCCTTGTGATGTGTGCTATAATTGTGTTTCATACACACTGTGTGTGCTACACTCTGTCCCAGTGACTGCCACTCGCTGGCACCTTTAATAACCTTTAATAAGCGTTCTCGTGGCTCTGATGAATCTCTGGATTCAACAGAAGTTCCTCCTCGCAAACTCCCTTCGGGATCATCAGAGGGGCGTGAGGTGAATGTGGATACCACAGATGTTGTGACTTCAAAAGATTCAGTTTCTCTTCCGCTTGAGTAGCGGACTTATACATGTATGGTCATCGGATACGTTGTATCGAGGAGACTTACTTTTTGGGTCTCCTTTATGACAAACGTTTGACTTGGGTTCCCCACATATGTACACTTAAGGTCTTTTGCCTCAAGACTCTTAACCTGTTGATGGTCCTGGGCCATACGTCCTGGGTGGCTGATCGGGCCACCCTCCTTCTCCTATACCATGTTCTTATTAGGTTAAAACTCGACTATGGGTGTGCGGTGTACTCCTCTGCCACGGATGCCCGTCTCATAGTTTTAGACTCTCTTCATCATGCTAGAGTATGTCTGGCGACCGGAGCCTTTAGGTCGTCCCTAATCCTTAGTCTCCAGGTGGACGCTAATGAGCCACCTCTTGATCTCTGTCGCCAGTCCTTGATGGTTCGTTGTTGGCATCGATTTCTTGATTCCCTTCCCTGCTTGGCAGTGTCATCTGATATCATGTTTTAGTACTACCTCTCACATTCTCGCACACCATGGACCTTTGGCTTCTGGGTCAGGAAGGCTATGGAGGAGATGGGCATTAATGACTTCCAGATTTGTCCTGTGAAGGTCCCCAGGGTGGCTCCATGGCTTCTTCTAGAAGTTTTCCCCTGCACCTGCTTTACAGACAAGAAGGAATCTCTTCCTCCTCTAGTGGCTCATTCCCTGTTTTTAGAACATGCCTTCACTCACAGGGAGTCCCTCCCTGTGTACACAGATGATTCAAAGTCTGATGCTGGAGTTGGCTTTGGAGTTGTCTTTCCTGACTGTTGACGTCGCGGCAGGCTTCCTTCTGTCATGTCAATGTTTACTGCTGAACTCTCGGCCATTTTATATGCCATCCAAGTGATTATTACTCTCCCTCAGCCTTCTTTTACTATTTTTAGCGATTCCTGAAGTGCCTTGTGCAATTTTAACTCTTCCCATCCCCTGGCGTTGGCCATTCTCGAGTGGCTTGTCCTCCTGGGTCATCGTGGTCGCAAAGTCAATTTTTGTTGGGTCCCGGCCCATGTGGGTGTCGATGGGAATGAGCGGACTGATGCCCTGGTTGAGACTGCGGCCTCCAGTTTTCGGCCTCCTGCCAGGCGTCATCCTGTTCCTGCAGTGGACCTTCGACCCTACATGGATGCTGCTGTTCGTTCCTGCTGGCAGGACAGATGGGATGCCCTCGGGGCTAACAAGCTGCACGACATCAGCCAGCGCCTTGTTTTTTAGAGCTACAACGGCCTGTCCCGCCGGTGGGAGACGACTCTTGTCTGTCTCCATATTGGCCACACATTATTGACTCATGGGTTTTTAATGGAGAGGGCTCACCCTCCCTACTCTGACGATTTTCTGATCCCTTTGACAGTGTGGTATCTTATTGTCGAGCGTCCCAGCCTTGGGGACATGCGTCATAGGTACCACTCTGAGTACTGAATGGGTGACGGTTCTTACACTCTCTCCCAGGTCGTCAACAGGAACTTTGGTAAATAGAGATTTAACATCAAAACTCACAAGCTCAAATGTACCAGTTACTTGTAAATTATTAAGTTTTTCTACTAAGTCAACATTGTTTTTTATGTTGGAGTCCGAAATTGTGCCAACTAAAGGGCTTAGCAAGGAAGTTAACCACTTAGATAATTTATAGGTGATAGTTCCTGTTGACGACCTTTTGGACTATCTTGATGAAATACTTGATAACATCCCTCTCCCTATCACCAAAAATGCTATCTTAAAATTGATTAAGCTATGCATTAAAGACTGCAAATTTGTTTTTCAAGATGAATATTTTGAACAGAAATTCGGTATGGCAATGGGCAATCCACTCTCCCCAGTTTTGAGTAATTTGTACATGGAGTTTTTTGAGAAGAAATTGCTTAATAACATTTTACCCAATAATGCTGTATGGTACAGGTACGTAGATGACGTACTTTGCCTCTGGCCATGCACTGAAAATCTAGATAACTTTCTACCATTGCTTAACAACTTAGCCCCTTCCATTAATTTTACCATTGAAATTGAGGAGGATGGAAAATTGCCATTTCTGGACTGCCTGATTCATAGGGTAGGCAACACCTTTAAGTTTAGCATTTATAGGAAACCAACCAATGTTTTGTCATATATTCATTTTTACTCTGCACACCATGATAAAGTCAAACTGTCTGTTTTCTCTTCCATGTACTTACGTGCTCTACGTGTATGTAGTCCTGAATTTATGGATGAGGAATTTGGATTTATCTCTGACATTGGAGCAAAATTAAAATACCCCAAACCATTTTTGGATAAAGCCTTAAAATTGGCAAGAACAACATTTTATAGGGTTGAACCCCCACCCCCCCTACCCCGTGACAATAAAAATTTACTGATACTACCCTACAGTCATAAATTTGCCCAAATCCCTCATCTTCTAAGAACATGGAATGTTAATGTTGCCTTTTGCAATGATAACACAGTCAAGAAAATGTTGATCAAAAACTCACCTAATTCCTCATGTGGGTGTATCTACAAAGTACCTTGTAAAGTATGTAATATGTTCTATATAGGACAAACTGGAAAAGACCTTTCAACCAGGGTCAAACAACATAAATATAGTGTTAGGACCGGACAAGAATCTAATGCTTTATTTATTCATATGAGAGATAATAATCATTGTATTGACTGGGATAATGCCTCGTCAATCATGTCTTGTAATTCATCCGTAAATAGAAACATCATAGAGTCAAGTTTGATTAAATACACAGAAAATATTAATATGAATTTAAACAATGGTATGTACAAGTTGGATAGTTTCATCATAGACAAGATTGTTAATAAGATAAGTCTTACTGCTATTCCTTAATGACTGAGGATAATCTTAGGTTTAGAGGTCATGTCAGGTAAATCCTTTTTAGCACCATATGCATGGGTGTGTATATATATTTATATATTGTTTTGAACTCACAGTGGCAACACCTTCAGGTTGCCATTTAGTTATTAAGTGTATTTAAGGTGTCTCTCGGCAATCATTCCTTAATGACTGGGATAATCTTAGGTTTAGAGGTCATGTCAGGTCAGGTCAGGTCAGGTAAATCCTTTTTAGCACCTTATGCATGCTTTGAACTCGCAGTGGCAACACCTTCAGGTTGCCAGTTTGTTGTAAGTGTATCTGTATATAAGGTGTCTCTCAGCAACCATTCTTTTACATTCTGTTCTTTCCCCTGAAGATGTGAATTACACGAAAGCGCTTGGGACTCCGTGTTTATTTTTCCTTCCTTGTGGATTTACGCATATATATATATATATATATATATATATATATATATATATATATATATATATATATATATATATATATATATATATATATATATATATATATATATATATATACACACCTGTTTCATCAACATATTAACACAAATATCTTTGTCTTCAGGCTCAAGAAACTGCATTAAAAGTTGTTTTCAACTACTCTTTTTTGGAATATTGCTACTCATACACTGTTGTAAAACATAAGGCAAGAATATATGCAGTAGATTCCAAGTATTTGCTTGATAGAAACTGTTGATGACGCTATTGTCCAAGCCCTTCCTACGTCGTGACTGGCTAGCTCTGGCTGGCTTATCTGGCTGTTGATTGGTGTGCATGGGACCGAGTCAGTACACAGTTCAGAATAATGATTCCCGAGGTTCCTCGTCCCCCTCCACCACACCCACTTTTCAGGAATACTAGGTAGCCAAAAAGCTGTCCATCCTCAAATAAAATAGGTCCCCCCCCCCCTCTGACCTGCCAATTAAACTATAAGAAGAATTTGCTAAACCTCAATGCTCCATCATTCATGCTTCCCTCCAACAATTCAAATGACCAGCAGAATGGTCTACTTCCTACGTGACACCCGTCTCCAAAACCTTTTACCTTCAATCCTTTAATGAGCCTATCGTCATCACACCTACCCCAAGTCTGACCTGTGAGGATTTTGTATTTAATTGGGCTTACTCCCAGATCAGTCACCGCATCGACCCCCCAACAGCCTCTTCAAACACTCACTGCCTCATCAGCTTCCTTCATATAATTTATCAAAATATAGAAAAGAGAAAAACATCCCTTGCGGTGGCATTCGTGGACTTCAGGAAAGCATTCGACCTAGACGACCACACCATCATCATCAAGAAGGATATACAATTGTGGATGCAGCCCAACCTGGTCTATAGTCTGGCTGAGCAATTTCCTTAGCTAATGACTCCCACTTCCACCTTCCATGCCGATACTCCCTTCCGCTGCAAATATTTGAAGCGACAACTTTTTCCTTTCATAATGAACACGGATGCTTGATCGAAATTTTCTCAAGTAATTCTTTAAAGCGACCTTCTGTCAGCTAAACACAATCGTCAGGCCTTACCTGAAAGAAAGGTTTAATGTTAACAAAGAATCCAATATACATGGAATAATTTGACAGACAAATATAAAACATATCAAAGGTAGATTTGATATAATGTTTAAATATAGCCTGTCAAACGTTTATGGGTAATACGAACAACCTATCTGCCCGACTATACCAGTTCTGTCTCCTGCTTTGGCCTTCACTTGGCCAGATGCTTCCTTATTCCTCCCCCACATCAAACATAGCTCACCATCTATGGAATCCTCTAGAAGATCAATTCGTGTTCACTATGAAGGGAGAGAGTAGGCGATCCGAATATTTTTCGACAATGTATACTCGGTACATGAACCAACACACACTCATGTGCCACATTTACCATATCTCGCTATTGGATGGCCCAGGCAGATACTGTTACCGGCAGTATCTTTACATTATATTATATGTATTCTTGTGTTTTAAACTTAGCATTAATTTCAATCACACAAAAGTATGTTATATAACGTGAAGGAGGACCTTGCGTCATTACACAGGGTGAACAGACTCTAGGCTACACAATACAGTTTATTGGTAGTACACAAGGTCACACAGAATATGATGGTATGCTGGCGTGCCATGCCGTACCGTAGAGGAGCTGTAGTCGCTGCAGGAGAGTTGACTGGAGGTAGGAGGTTAACTGATAGACAGACCTTCACGAGCCAGTGACCCATATCATGAGCAGATAGCTGGGGCTAAGAAGTTGTGAGATGACTTAGGACGGCGAGGAAATATACATTGATACATTCCTCCTGGTGTCTGTATATCTGTGTCGAGGACTGGTGGCTAGAACTCAATGAGTGAGTCACCCAGAACATGAGGGTGTCAGATTTTGGTTACAGTGGTATAATTATTGGGTTCATTATAAGGAGTGAGATTAAGTGAGCTTTTAAAGTTTCGTTTTAACTTCCCTTTCTGATTCACCAGCCAGCCATCATTTAAACTAACGATTGGAAGTGTGTGTATATATATATATATATATATATATATATATATATATATATATATATATATATATATATATATATATATATATATATATATATATATATATAGGCCCTATATATATATATATATACATATATATATGCAGAAACCTCACTTCACCGTGGGATGTGTGTATGCAAAACAACCACAGGAGAAATAATAGACAGGTGGCCTATGTATATACTCCGGCTATAGCCTACCCTTTTATGTTTCACTCTATCTGAGGATGTAATATACGGAAGTACTTACTATTCTGTCTATTATTTCTCCTGTGGTTATATTGTATATTAACCTGTCT
Organism: Petrolisthes manimaculis; assembly: GCA_034508575.1. NCBI lineage: Eukaryota > Metazoa > Arthropoda > Malacostraca > Decapoda > Porcellanidae > Petrolisthes > Petrolisthes manimaculis. Next base: position 180,838 of record JAWZYT010000811.1, read on the forward strand.
TGGTAGGTTTCTCGTAGAAATCACTGAAAACTATTATATAGAACTTGAACCAAAATCTTCATTTGATAATAACTGTCAATGAAAACAAAATGTTTCATTCAGATCGGAAAAATGATAAGGAAGTGATAAAAAACTGATTTAATAAAATTGCCCATTGGATAATAGCACTGTTTTACTTATTCTATACTTAATTACTATTGCTGCTGTGAAATGATTAACAGAGACAAAATGGGATGTAATGAAGGCATCGCCTTTGCTAAGTGTCCTAACGCTTGATTGTAACTAAATCTCGGAATTCGAGCAGAACCTTGTAGGATACATTCTGGCTCAATAATATGGAGCCTAGAATACCAAAATAAACCCTCGAAATATGTCAAATAACACAGTGTACTCGTACATATCAGCATTAGTAAGTCAAATTCCTGTGTATTCATTAGCAATGATGCATGATTCGCTAAGCATCAAAGAAAGCAAGCTCCAAAGATATAATAATGATTTTAGTAAGTACAGCTTGACTTCCCAAGAGAGGTATAGGTGTGTGAGTGGAGTAGGGGGGAGGATTAACGTATTCGGTCTTTGGCTATAATATCAACGGCTGTGTAAGCTATTTAGCTTCAGTAATTTATTAGTTTTCATTATTTTTATTTTTTTATTCTGATCACTCAGCCGTCGCCTGACATTTTGTTATTTCTTTCACTAACTCGCTTGTCCCTCTCTCCCGATGTCTCTGTAAGTCACATTTCCACTATTAGTTTGTAGGAGAGGGCTGTGTACTATACAGTGGACACACTACAGCAGTTAAGGAAGAAGGAAGATAAACAGAGGGTAGTCAGTCATATATGCTGCCTGGGTTCGGTTCTCGTGTTCCTAAAATACGAGATTTTAAGAAAAGTAAGTTGTATGAAGGCTGGTGATCTGCAATTGGTAAAATCCACACTTCCCTGAAAGAGGAAAGGGATACAAAATGGTATGAACAAAGGAAGGACTACAGAAAGGGCAAGATAAAGTGTATGGTGGAGTGATATATGATGAATGTGAATGTGGGGAAATAGAGTTACTGATTACACCCCCGTCATGATATCCCTATAATAGAGTTGTTGAGTTTAGACTAGATTAGGTGAGGTTAGGTTAGGTTGCGGACGTGGAAGTGATGTTGGTAAAAGAGAATCTACCAACATCATGAAGCTCCAATGTCTCATCTAGAGCGACGCTAGATAATCTTTGGGCCTCACAAGAGTAACAGGTTGGGGTATAAAAAAGAAAAGAAAAAGGGATGGGAAATTTTGTTTAAGGACCCTGTGATGTAGTCAGAAAATTGAAGTTATATGAGTCCTTCAAATATTACCACGAAACACCACCCATATGGAAGGAGCTTGTTTCGTGGCATAGTCAGGAGGAATCAGAAGCCTCCAATTTTCAAACACGATCACAGGGTCCTTAAATAAGACCACTGGCCTACTTACTGAGCCTTGAAGAAAATCAACTCCATGTCTTCCTCCAAGGCAAATTCTCTGTGAACAACGCATGGGTGTGTTATGTTATAAGCGTTTGGATACAAGAGCCTCAGAGCTGAATACTTTGAGCAATTAAACAGAGTGTAACGCTAGCTGATGTCATAACTTCATAGGATGAATAATTGAGTTATAACGGGTACGAGATGTTCTATGAGCATTTGTGTTATTGTCCATAGTTACTGAGTTAATGACACTGGATGGTGAATGGTTCTGCTGTTCTCCACACTGTTAAGAGGTCGATGTTGCATCGTGTTGAGATGTGTATGCAAGAAGGTGGAGGCCCTCCATGTCGAACACCTACTTAACTAACTCATGAATAAAATTGCAATGTCCATACGTTTGTGTTGCAATAATACTTGGTGAAACGTGTCCGTTTTATTCTACTTGTTTTACATGAGATTCAACATTCCAATGTAATAATCCAATAATACATCCTATGGAGTTATGACATCAGCTAGCGTTACACCTAGTTTAATATTATCGTGTATTCTCATGTTGGATCTTCCTTCACGTCATCACATGAACAATAATACAATGTGCAGGAGTTCGATTGCAGTATAGTTTTTATTAAAGGTGATTTTTATAATTCGTATGCCTAAGTCTTGATAAACATTGGGTTAATAATAGACTGACCGTATAATCAAACAGAAATAACTGTACTGGTTAGAGTGTACACATTTTCCTCTTACAGAGCGAGTTTCATTTTCCAGGTTGTACAGTCATCATTTATTGACGTACTTTAATCAAGAGAACACAATTAGTGCTTCATAAACAATTCTGACAGTGAATCAGACGTGAAGAGGTCACAAACCTTCATTCAGTATATAACGGTGGAGTACCAGTGTGTCAGTCTGATTTCACTCCTGTTGACAGCCGGGCCAAACTTCCACGATGGACGAGCGCAACCACATTCTTCCTTCCGCTTGTCTGAGGGCAGGTGTTATCTCGGTATGATATATTTATAAATATTTGTAACACAATGACACCTCTGTACACAATATTAGGAGTGTTATATCATGATCTGGGGGTCGTACTGATTGGATTCATGTTCTCGACAGGGAGAGAAAAATAAACCGACTTGGTTTACCAGCAACCGTACACTTCCATTTATTAACAGCGATCGACGAGTTCCTTATTTACACTTCATGAATCTGGGTACTAATAAGGCCGACGTTAGCTCGCTTAACATTAACCTTAAAATATATGTTCCATGGATCCAGCCCCTGGTGTCGCAGAGGTGGCACAACTAACACAGTAAAACACACTATATATCATGATGTGCTGTAGTAGAGGATGCGATATTTAACATTGAACATAATTACAATATTCGGCTCACCCCTCTATTACACTGTAACTCCGAGGAAGTAAAATGTTGGTACTGATGTCGGTGGACTGTTGGGTTTATGTAGAAATAAAGCATCACATCTATATTCAGTCCTGCTTACTAAGGATTTCAGAGATATTGCAAGCTCGTTTTTTCTGAATAACTCTGTAACGAACACTCGTATCAGTACGAGCTTTCGCTACTGTTTAGTACACACAGCGTCCTCATTTATAAGAGTATCATGAATCACAACTTGTAAATGATAAAGACACTTGTGCCAATACCAAGAGACATAAACTGGATTTGCCAGACATGGAAAACGAACACAAATAGTGACGTGTTGTCTGTTGTAGTAAATCTGAAATGGATCTCTCTTAAATCTTGGAGGGTGTAATCACGGGGAGACGAACTCGGTACTACGCCGATGTCAGACAGAAACTCTACCATTGGTACAGTGATGAGATTCTGCCTTAAAGTGGGTAAAGAGGAGGAGGTGGAGAGACATGGTAGAGAGGGGAAAGGCCTGGGGGGAGGGCGGACGGGGAAGTAGCCCATTACAAAGATATTTCCAGACTATTAGCTTGCTCTCACTGTAATGCATAACTCTCTCATTTATTCAGACTCTATCTTTCTACACGTGTGTGTGAGAGAGAGGAAAACAAAAATAGAAAGAGATACGTGGGGGGGGGGGGACAGGTGAGGATAACACATTTAGGAGACTGGAGAAAAGAGGGAGGCGGAAGTAGAAGAAAAGGGAGAGTGTAGGTGGAGCTTTTCATACGTCACAGACAACACGTCACTTTGTGTTCCTTTCCTTTTCTGGTAAATCCAGTTTATGTCTCTTGGTATAGGCACACATGTCTTTATAATTTACAATTAGTGATTCATGATACTCTTATAAATTAGGACACTGTGTGTACTAAACTCTAGCGAACGCTCGTACAGATATGGGTGTTCGTTACAGAGTTATTCTGAAAAAAAAAAAAAAAAAAAAAACGAGCTTGCAATGTCTTTGAAATCTTTCGTAATCACTTGAGTAGTTTCCTTTCCTAGACTGGCGCGTATTTATATAACTATGATGTATACAATGATAATAAGCCTCACAAATCTTAGTTGGATCAGCGAATTTATTGAATTAGCCCTGAAGGTGATGTATGTTCGTTGGAAGAAGATTTGGGGCTTTATGCCTATCGACTCATGGTGTTGGTCTTTGAGTCAGTCCTTCTTGTTACATCAACACATCTTCACCCAGCCTACAAGGTTGCAATCCTTGCTCTTAAAGCAGGGTACCTACTTACTGCTAGGTGAACAGGGACATTGCTTTGACCTCAGGTCTTTTTAAAGTCTTCGAATCTATTCTTACCTCCAAAATTCATAAGCACCTTACACGCCATAATCTTCCTTCAGATCGTCAGTATGGCTTCCGCTGTACTGGCAAGCTTCTATCCCTCCTTTCTGATTCTTGGTCATCCTCTTTTTGGAACTTCGGTGAAACTTTTACTGTTGCCCTCGACCTTTCGATGGAGTCTGGCACTTTAATTTCCAAACTGCCCTCATTCGGTTTCTATCCCTCCCTCTGTACCTTTATCTCTGATTTCCTTTCTGTCTGGTATATGGCTGCTGCTGTAGATGGGCACTATTTTTCTAAGTCTATCAACAGTGGTGTTCGTCAGGGTTCTGTCTGATCACCTACTCTCTTTCTCCATTTTATTAATGAGTTTCTCATATGTATTACATCCCCTATCCACTCCTACGCTGATAATTCCACCCAGTTTTACAACCGCCCATCACAGCAACTCCTCTCCACATCACGTGATGATGCAGTAGTATGCATGACTTCTGATCTTTCCCTCATCTCCAATTTGTGGTTTTCAATTACTCTAAAACAAAGTTCCTTCATATTTCAAATTGTACCAATCTTCCATATGACTATCTCCTCTCCTTCAACAACATACAGCTTGATCTTTCTCCCTCCCTTAATATTTTTGGAGTCTATTTCTCACATAATCTCTCTTGGAGAGAACATATTACCTCTCCAGCTAAAACTTTCTCAAAGAAGATGGGTGTACTGCGCAGATTCCTTGAATACTTAACCCTGACAGTGGCAGTCTCTGTAGAGGGTTCTCATCCGCCCCTGTATGGAGTATGGCTCTCATGTGTGGGGTGGCTCAACCTTCACAACACTCTTGGACAAGGTGGAATCAAAGGACTTTCGTCTCATCAACTCTCCTCCTCTATAAAGCCTCTTTACCCTTTACACTGTTACCAATTTTGTGTGTGAGTGGTGGACACAAGTGATCAATGGCTGCCAGAGACTGTTTGATTTGGTAACACTGGTAAAAAGCCAGAACATTTCACTCAGTTGCTCCTTTTCTTTTGCCTCTCCTGTGGAAGCTGGGGTTTACTGATTCACTACAACCTCTCTCTCCGCCATAATGTTGCATCACTTTCTCTCTTCTATTGCTATTAGACTGGACATTGCTCTTCTGATTTCTCTCAATGTATGCTTCCTCACCTCAGGAGAGCATGCAACACTCGCCAAGCCTCTCGTTCGCACCCCTTTTCTGTCCAAACTCCCTAATCGGTTCTCTCAGTCTTTCATATACACAACTGGTCGACTCAGGAACACTCTACCTTCATCCATCTTTCCACCTTCTTACAACTTACAGTATGTTCCTTTAAACGCAATGTTTATGGATGAGGAATTTGGATTTATCTCTGACATTGGAGCAAAATTAAAATACCCCAAACCATTTTTGGATAAAGCCTTAAAATTGGCAAGAACAACATTTTATAGGGTTGAACCCCCACCCCCCCTACCCCGTGACAATAAAAATTTACTGATACTACCCTACAGTCATAAATTTGCCCAAATCCCTCATCTTCTAAGAACATGGAATGTTAATGTTGCCTTTTGCAATGATAACACAGTCAAGAAAATGTTGATCAAAAACTCACCTAATTCCTCATGTGGGTGTATCTACAAAGTACCTTGTAAAGTATGTAATATGTTCTATATAGGACAAACTGGAAAAGACCTTTCAACCAGGGTCAAACAACATAAATATAGTGTTAGGACCGGACAAGAATCTAATGCTTTATTTATTCATATGAGAGATAATAATCATTGTATTGACTGGGATAATGCCTCGTCAATCATGTCTTGTAATTCATCCGTAAATAGAAACATCATAGAGTCAAGTTTGATTAAATACACAGAAAATATTAATATGAATTTAAACAATGGTATGTACAAGTTGGATAGTTTCATCATAGACAAGATTGTTAATAAGATAAGTCTTACTGCTATTCCTTAATGACTGAGGATAATCTTAGGTTTAGAGGTCATGTCAGGTAAATCCTTTTTAGCACCATATGCATGGGTGTGTATATATATTTATATATTGTTTTGAACTCACAGTGGCAACACCTTCAGGTTGCCATTTAGTTATTAAGTGTATTTAAGGTGTCTCTCGGCAATCATTCCTTAATGACTGGGATAATCTTAGGTTTAGAGGTCATGTCAGGTCAGGTCAGGTCAGGTAAATCCTTTTTAGCACCTTATGCATGCTTTGAACTCGCAGTGGCAACACCTTCAGGTTGCCAGTTTGTTGTAAGTGTATCTGTATATAAGGTGTCTCTCAGCAACCATTCTTTTACATTCTGTTCTTTCCCCTGAAGATGTGAATTACACGAAAGCGCTTGGGACTCCGTGTTTATTTTTCCTTCCTTGTGGATTTACGCATATATATATATATATATATATATATATATATATATATATATATATATATATATATATATATATATATATATATACACACCTGTTTCATCAACATATTAACACAAATATCTTTGTCTTCAGGCTCAAGAAACTGCATTAAAAGTTGTTTTCAACTACTCTTTTTTGGAATATTGCTACTCATACACTGTTGTAAAACATAAGGCAAGAATATATGCAGTAGATTCCAAGTATTTGCTTGATAGAAACTGTTGATGACGCTATTGTCCAAGCCCTTCCTACGTCGTGACTGGCTAGCTCTGGCTGGCTTATCTGGCTGTTGATTGGTGTGCATGGGACCGAGTCAGTACACAGTTCAGAATAATGATTCCCGAGGTTCCTCGTCCCCCTCCACCACACCCACTTTTCAGGAATACTAGGTAGCCAAAAAGCTGTCCATCCTCAAATAAAATAGGTCCCCCCCCCCCTCTGACCTGCCAATTAAACTATAAGAAGAATTTGCTAAACCTCAATGCTCCATCATTCATGCTTCCCTCCAACAATTCAAATGACCAGCAGAATGGTCTACTTCCTACGTGACACCCGTCTCCAAAACCTTTTACCTTCAATCCTTTAATGAGCCTATCGTCATCACACCTACCCCAAGTCTGACCTGTGAGGATTTTGTATTTAATTGGGCTTACTCCCAGATCAGTCACCGCATCGACCCCCCAACAGCCTCTTCAAACACTCACTGCCTCATCAGCTTCCTTCATATAATTTATCAAAATATAGAAAAGAGAAAAACATCCCTTGCGGTGGCATTCGTGGACTTCAGGAAAGCATTCGACCTAGACGACCACACCATCATCATCAAGAAGGATATACAATTGTGGATGCAGCCCAACCTGGTCTATAGTCTGGCTGAGCAATTTCCTTAGCTAATGACTCCCACTTCCACCTTCCATGCCGATACTCCCTTCCGCTGCAAATATTTGAAGCGACAACTTTTTCCTTTCATAATGAACACGGATGCTTGATCGAAATTTTCTCAAGTAATTCTTTAAAGCGACCTTCTGTCAGCTAAACACAATCGTCAGGCCTTACCTGAAAGAAAGGTTTAATGTTAACAAAGAATCCAATATACATGGAATAATTTGACAGACAAATATAAAACATATCAAAGGTAGATTTGATATAATGTTTAAATATAGCCTGTCAAACGTTTATGGGTAATACGAACAACCTATCTGCCCGACTATACCAGTTCTGTCTCCTGCTTTGGCCTTCACTTGGCCAGATGCTTCCTTATTCCTCCCCCACATCAAACATAGCTCACCATCTATGGAATCCTCTAGAAGATCAATTCGTGTTCACTATGAAGGGAGAGAGTAGGCGATCCGAATATTTTTCGACAATGTATACTCGGTACATGAACCAACACACACTCATGTGCCACATTTACCATATCTCGCTATTGGATGGCCCAGGCAGATACTGTTACCGGCAGTATCTTTACATTATATTATATGTATTCTTGTGTTTTAAACTTAGCATTAATTTCAATCACACAAAAGTATGTTATATAACGTGAAGGAGGACCTTGCGTCATTACACAGGGTGAACAGACTCTAGGCTACACAATACAGTTTATTGGTAGTACACAAGGTCACACAGAATATGATGGTATGCTGGCGTGCCATGCCGTACCGTAGAGGAGCTGTAGTCGCTGCAGGAGAGTTGACTGGAGGTAGGAGGTTAACTGATAGACAGACCTTCACGAGCCAGTGACCCATATCATGAGCAGATAGCTGGGGCTAAGAAGTTGTGAGATGACTTAGGACGGCGAGGAAATATACATTGATACATTCCTCCTGGTGTCTGTATATCTGTGTCGAGGACTGGTGGCTAGAACTCAATGAGTGAGTCACCCAGAACATGAGGGTGTCAGATTTTGGTTACAGTGGTATAATTATTGGGTTCATTATAAGGAGTGAGATTAAGTGAGCTTTTAAAGTTTCGTTTTAACTTCCCTTTCTGATTCACCAGCCAGCCATCATTTAAACTAACGATTGGAAGTGTGTGTATATATATATATATATATATATATATATATATATATATATATATATATATATATAGGCCCTATATATATATATATATACATATATATATGCAGAAACCTCACTTCACCGTGGGATGTGTGTATGCAAAACAACCACAGGAGAAATAATAGACAGGTGGCCTATGTATATACTCCGGCTATAGCCTACCCTTTTATGTTTCACTCTATCTGAGGATGTAATATACGGAAGTACTTACTATTCTGTCTATTATTTCTCCTGTGGTTATATTGTATATTAACCTGTCTTGGTAGGTTTCTCGTAGAAATCACTGAAAACTATTATATAGAACTTGAACCAAAATCTTCATTTGATAATAACTGTCAATGAAAACAAAATGTTTCATTCAGATCGGAAAAATGATAAGGAAGTGATAAAAAACTGATTTAATAAAATTGCCCATTGGATAATAGCACTGTTTTACTTATTCTATACTTAATTACTATTGCTGCTGTGAAATGATTAACAGAGACAAAATGGGATGTAATGAAGGCATCGCCTTTGCTAAGTGTCCTAACGCTTGATTGTAACTAAATCTCGGAATTCGAGCAGAACCTTGTAGGATACATTCTGGCTCAATAATATGGAGCCTAGAATACCAAAATAAACCCTCGAAATATGTCAAATAACACAGTGTACTCGTACATATCAGCATTAGTAAGTCAAATTCCTGTGTATTCATTAGCAATGATGCATGATTCGCTAAGCATCAAAGAAAGCAAGCTCCAAAGATATAATAATGATTTTAGTAAGTACAGCTTGACTTCCCAAGAGAGGTATAGGTGTGTGAGTGGAGTAGGGGGGAGGATTAACGTATTCGGTCTTTGGCTATAATATCAACGGCTGTGTAAGCTATTTAGCTTCAGTAATTTATTAGTTTTCATTATTTTTATTTTTTTATTCTGATCACTCAGCCGTCGCCTGACATTTTGTTATTTCTTTCACTAACTCGCTTGTCCCTCTCTCCCGATGTCTCTGTAAGTCACATTTCCACTATTAGTTTGTAGGAGAGGGCTGTGTACTATACAGTGGACACACTACAGCAGTTAAGGAAGAAGGAAGATAAACAGAGGGTAGTCAGTCATATATGCTGCCTGGGTTCGGTTCTCGTGTTCCTAAAATACGAGATTTTAAGAAAAGTAAGTTGTATGAAGGCTGGTGATCTGCAATTGGTAAAATCCACACTTCCCTGAAAGAGGAAAGGGATACAAAATGGTATGAACAAAGGAAGGACTACAGAAAGGGCAAGATAAAGTGTATGGTGGAGTGATATATGATGAATGTGAATGTGGGGAAATAGAGTTACTGATTACACCCCCGTCATGATATCCCTATAATAGAGTTGTTGAGTTTAGACTAGATTAGGTGAGGTTAGGTTAGGTTGCGGACGTGGAAGTGATGTTGGTAAAAGAGAATCTACCAACATCATGAAGCTCCAATGTCTCATCTAGAGCGACGCTAGATAATCTTTGGGCCTCACAAGAGTAACAGGTTGGGGTATAAAAAAGAAAAGAAAAAGGGATGGGAAATTTTGTTTAAGGACCCTGTGATGTAGTCAGAAAATTGAAGTTATATGAGTCCTTCAAATATTACCACGAAACACCACCCATATGGAAGGAGCTTGTTTCGTGGCATAGTCAGGAGGAATCAGAAGCCTCCAATTTTCAAACACGATCACAGGGTCCTTAAATAAGACCACTGGCCTACTTACTGAGCCTTGAAGAAAATCAACTCCATGTCTTCCTCCAAGGCAAATTCTCTGTGAACAACGCATGGGTGTGTTATGTTATAAGCGTTTGGATACAAGAGCCTCAGAGCTGAATACTTTGAGCAATTAAACAGAGTGTAACGCTAGCTGATGTCATAACTTCATAGGATGAATAATTGAGTTATAACGGGTACGAGATGTTCTATGAGCATTTGTGTTATTGTCCATAGTTACTGAGTTAATGACACTGGATGGTGAATGGTTCTGCTGTTCTCCACACTGTTAAGAGGTCGATGTTGCATCGTGTTGAGATGTGTATGCAAGAAGGTGGAGGCCCTCCATGTCGAACACCTACTTAACTAACTCATGAATAAAATTGCAATGTCCATACGTTTGTGTTGCAATAATACTTGGTGAAACGTGTCCGTTTTATTCTACTTGTTTTACATGAGATTCAACATTCCAATGTAATAATCCAATAATACATCCTATGGAGTTATGACATCAGCTAGCGTTACACCTAGTTTAATATTATCGTGTATTCTCATGTTGGATCTTCCTTCACGTCATCACATGAACAATAATACAATGTGCAGGAGTTCGATTGCAGTATAGTTTTTATTAAAGGTGATTTTTATAATTCGTATGCCTAAGTCTTGATAAACATTGGGTTAATAATAGACTGACCGTATAATCAAACAGAAATAACTGTACTGGTTAGAGTGTACACATTTTCCTCTTACAGAGCGAGTTTCATTTTCCAGGTTGTACAGTCATCATTTATTGACGTACTTTAATCAAGAGAACACAATTAGTGCTTCATAAACAATTCTGACAGTGAATCAGACGTGAAGAGGTCACAAACCTTCATTCAGTATATAACGGTGGAGTACCAGTGTGTCAGTCTGATTTCACTCCTGTTGACAGCCGGGCCAAACTTCCACGATGGACGAGCGCAACCACATTCTTCCTTCCGCTTGTCTGAGGGCAGGTGTTATCTCGGTATGATATATTTATAAATATTTGTAACACAATGACACCTCTGTACACAATATTAGGAGTGTTATATCATGATCTGGGGGTCGTACTGATTGGATTCATGTTCTCGACAGGGAGAGAAAAATAAACCGACTTGGTTTACCAGCAACCGTACACTTCCATTTATTAACAGCGATCGACGAGTTCCTTATTTACACTTCATGAATCTGGGTACTAATAAGGCCGACGTTAGCTCGCTTAACATTAACCTTAAAATATATGTTCCATGGATCCAGCCCCTGGTGTCGCAGAGGTGGCACAACTAACACAGTAAAACACACTATATATCATGATGTGCTGTAGTAGAGGATGCGATATTTAACATTGAACATAATTACAATATTCGGCTCACCCCTCTATTACACTGTAACTCCGAGGAAGTAAAATGTTGGTACTGATGTCGGTGGACTGTTGGGTTTATGTAGAAATAAAGCATCACATCTATATTCAGTCCTGCTTACTAAGGATTTCAGAGATATTGCAAGCTCGTTTTTTCTGAATAACTCTGTAACGAACACTCGTATCAGTACGAGCTTTCGCTACTGTTTAGTACACACAGCGTCCTCATTTATAAGAGTATCATGAATCACAACTTGTAAATGATAAAGACACTTGTGCCAATACCAAGAGACATAAACTGGATTTGCCAGACATGGAAAACGAACACAAATAGTGACGTGTTGTCTGTTGTAGTAAATCTGAAATGGATCTCTCTTAAATCTTGGAGGGTGTAATCACGGGGAGACGAACTCGGTACTACGCCGATGTCAGACAGAAACTCTACCATTGGTACAGTGATGAGATTCTGCCTTAAAGTGGGTAAAGAGGAGGAGGTGGAGAGACATGGTAGAGAGGGGAAAGGCCTGGGGGGAGGGCGGACGGGGAAGTAGCCCATTACAAAGATATTTCCAGACTATTAGCTTGCTCTCACTGTAATGCATAACTCTCTCATTTATTCAGACTCTATCTTTCTACACGTGTGTGTGAGAGAGAGGAAAACAAAAATAGAAAGAGATACGTGGGGGGGGGGGGACAGGTGAGGATAACACATTTAGGAGACTGGAGAAAAGAGGGAGGCGGAAGTAGAAGAAAAGGGAGAGTGTAGGTGGAGCTTTTCATACGTCACAGACAACACGTCACTTTGTGTTCCTTTCCTTTTCTGGTAAATCCAGTTTATGTCTCTTGGTATAGGCACACATGTCTTTATAATTTACAATTAGTGATTCATGATACTCTTATAAATTAGGACACTGTGTGTACTAAACTCTAGCGAACGCTCGTACAGATATGGGTGTTCGTTACAGAGTTATTCTGAAAAAAAAAAAAAAAAAAAAAACGAGCTTGCAATGTCTTTGAAATCTTTCGTAATCACTTGAGTAGTTTCCTTTCCTAGACTGGCGCGTATTTATATAACTATGATGTATACAATGATAATAAGCCTCACAAATCTTAGTTGGATCAGCGAATTTATTGAATTAGCCCTGAAGGTGATGTATGTTCGTTGGAAGAAGATTTGGGGCTTTATGCCTATCGACTCATGGTGTTGGTCTTTGAGTCAGTCCTTCTTGTTACATCAACACATCTTCACCCAGCCTACAAGGTTGCAATCCTTGCTCTTAAAGCAGGGTACCTACTTACTGCTAGGTGAACAGGGACATTGCTTTGACCTCAGGTCTTTTTAAAGTCTTCGAATCTATTCTTACCTCCAAAATTCATAAGCACCTTACACGCCATAATCTTCCTTCAGATCGTCAGTATGGCTTCCGCTGTACTGGCAAGCTTCTATCCCTCCTTTCTGATTCTTGGTCATCCTCTTTTTGGAACTTCGGTGAAACTTTTACTGTTGCCCTCGACCTTTCGATGGAGTCTGGCACTTTAATTTCCAAACTGCCCTCATTCGGTTTCTATCCCTCCCTCTGTACCTTTATCTCTGATTTCCTTTCTGTCTGGTATATGGCTGCTGCTGTAGATGGGCACTATTTTTCTAAGTCTATCAACAGTGGTGTTCGTCAGGGTTCTGTCTGATCACCTACTCTCTTTCTCCATTTTATTAATGAGTTTCTCATATGTATTACATCCCCTATCCACTCCTACGCTGATAATTCCACCCAGTTTTACAACCGCCCATCACAGCAACTCCTCTCCACATCACGTGATGATGCAGTAGTATGCATGACTTCTGATCTTTCCCTCATCTCCAATTTGTGGTTTTCAATTACTCTAAAACAAAGTTCCTTCATATTTCAAATTGTACCAATCTTCCATATGACTATCTCCTCTCCTTCAACAACATACAGCTTGATCTTTCTCCCTCCCTTAATATTTTTGGAGTCTATTTCTCACATAATCTCTCTTGGAGAGAACATATTACCTCTCCAGCTAAAACTTTCTCAAAGAAGATGGGTGTACTGCGCAGATTCCTTGAATACTTAACCCTGACAGTGGCAGTCTCTGTAGAGGGTTCTCATCCGCCCCTGTATGGAGTATGGCTCTCATGTGTGGGGTGGCTCAACCTTCACAACACTCTTGGACAAGGTGGAATCAAAGGACTTTCGTCTCATCAACTCTCCTCCTCTATAAAGCCTCTTTACCCTTTACACTGTTACCAATTTTGTGTGTGAGTGGTGGACACAAGTGATCAATGGCTGCCAGAGACTGTTTGATTTGGTAACACTGGTAAAAAGCCAGAACATTTCACTCAGTTGCTCCTTTTCTTTTGCCTCTCCTGTGGAAGCTGGGGTTTACTGATTCACTACAACCTCTCTCTCCGCCATAATGTTGCATCACTTTCTCTCTTCTATTGCTATTAGACTGGACATTGCTCTTCTGATTTCTCTCAATGTATGCTTCCTCACCTCAGGAGAGCATGCAACACTCGCCAAGCCTCTCGTTCGCACCCCTTTTCTGTCCAAACTCCCTAATCGGTTCTCTCAGTCTTTCATATACACAACTGGTCGACTCAGGAACACTCTACCTTCATCCATCTTTCCACCTTCTTACAACTTACAGTATGTTCCTTTAAACGCAATGTGTCTAGGCATTTCGAACTAAATTAGACATGATTATGGACCACACTCACTGTGTACTACGCTGATGAGGATGACAAGCGGGCACGCAGTCTTTATAGTCCTATTGTACTACCTCGGGAATCTAATCCGGGATCTCTCGTTTGCTAGGCGAGCTTGTTAACCGTTAGACCATCAGTTAAAATTATATAATTATATATTGGTTACCTGCAAACTAGACGTTTTCTGGGACTAATTGTTGGCATTTAGTTTAATAGATCTTTTATCTCTGGCATGAGTTACAACTGGTGTTTATAAGGCGCACTATTCCTCCACTTTTTACTCGGTTGTCGTATGGTCTATTTAATCACATCACACCCCTGAAATAGAAGGACAGAATGGCACGTCTAGGTCATCCTCGATAGTAAGGGCAGGTTCAAGGGCGACCCTAGGTATAGGGGTAGTAGCAAAGATGTGGCCAGCTGGCATGCTCTTACACATACTGGCTGAACCAGGGCTTTTCCCCATGGATCAGGAGCGGCTCAACAGTGGTCCGTTGGGTTGGGCATAGATGGGTAGCAAGAGAACATCAGGATTGGCAACAGGTCATCCTCCAGGAGCACATCAGCTGGGGTTTCAGATGTCAGGAACACGTAGCAAGCAGTGGGTGTGGCACTTCCCTGTCTCTGTTGGTTGACCTGCATGGTGTCAGAAGTTATTGGCTATTGTAAATACAGTTGCCACCACTAGTAACGAGCCTAGCGTCTGATGGGTTAGGCGAAATGTACTACCACTGTGTTTATATATATATATATATATATATATATATATAATTGTAATACAAGTAAATGAATGGACAGAACTAATTCCTGCTCTTGTATCCACAATTAGAACGCTATGTAAATAGCCAGTGGCAGAGTGGCCATCTTGGTTTATTACCTGGTGTTCGTTTCGTTTGGCTTATTCGACGGCTAGGTGACTTCTGAAATGGAGTGCGTGAATTGGACTGTTCTTTGAGATTTACGGGCATGTAAGTGGGCACAACTTGGTTGTAGAACGAGCATTGATTGATTGATTGATTGATATTAGTCGCCGCAACAGCGATATCATAATTATAGCGCCAGAAATTAACGATAGAGAGGAGATACGAAGTGAGGAAAGTGGCTGGGATGGGAGAAACAATCCCTGCTACTGGAAGATGGTGGTACATTTTCTCTGACATGCAGGGCTTTCTTCAGAAGCATCTAGCGTCTCCCATGGCGAGTAGCAAGTAAGAAGACTGGTTTGTTTCATGTTTCTCAATGACGTTTACCAATATCGGTTATTTAGGTTAGATAATATTTACAGTGTTTACTCCACCTTTTGCATTGACTGTTGTGGTGCAGCTGCCTGGCTTCATACAAGTAACCCCGAATGGGCCTAATGGTACTCTGAAAGTGTTTGGACCATTAACCCGCATTATGACCATCATCGCTGCGTCACTCAATTCCTGGTGAGCAATTATTGCATTATTTGTAAGTATATAATATACACTGACAGTATCTGTATACTACAATGTCTTTCTGGTCTGATATACCGGTAGTCTTCACTTTGCTACCTTATATCATCATCATAAATACTCGTGCCTTGAACGCACATGACAATTAAAAGCAACACTAAACTGCAAATAATATATAGTAGTCTAAAATTTGCTTTCTGACCTAATTTGGAAGTAGATACAGTTGTGTAGTTAATCCTTCTAACCAGGAACTCTTTCCACAGCGTGGAGTACACCACACCATCTGACAATCTCTTCGGCAACAAAGATCCCAACGGGAACTGGACAGGAATATTAGGTCTTACCCAAACTATGGTAAGAATATGTAAGATTTACATAACATATGACACATTGTTTGCTCTACGTAGGAATGAGTATGGAAATGCAATTCTACAATAGGTTCCATAAACTGGATGATAATAATGCAACGTTCCTTGATAGGCCTACTCTTTCTAGGAAGGAGTTTCCGAGTGAGAGTATCAAAGTTAGGAACCAATATCATGTTGATGGCTAAGGTAGACAGAATGGATATGGATCAACACTTTTCGCCATTGCAAATAAAGTTTCCTCCTCATACAGTGTCACAAAACAGAAAACAATATTAGCAACACTGTACTAGTCTGTTTCCTGGCATAGTTTATTATCAATAATAATAAAAATCCCCCCATATAGACACAATAAATCAAGCTACCGGTATATTATTTGCTCAGGGATTTAAAGGCGTGTGTTAGGGGCATATATATTATTTCTCCATTTTCAATTGTAAATAGAAATATTTATTCCAACAGATGGTAAAAAAAACCTCATCTTCCCCATAATTTTTTGCACCTTCAAACACATACCTCGCAATATTCCATCTGTTTGTAGAAATATGTACATTCTCTACACCCAACATATTGAGTCAATAAACATCATAGGTATCGGTGAGGCTGGGGAGGCGATAGGATATTTGTCTCCTAATGTATATTCATAATAGTATAAATTTATGATGGTAATATGTGTGTGATTAAAAAATGTGTTCATATTACAATATATGAAGACGTATAAAATATTTGAAAGGAGGACTGCATAATCCTGACCCATTCTGCCAGGAGGTGGATTTGACTGGAACTGCAATGACGCTGGACTTGGAACGTTGGGAGGACTTCAGCGTTAGTGTTCCACTTCGATCCTATGACCGCGAAATTGTTTACATCCGTCCAGTCCTTGAGGCTGACCTTACTGGTTTCATCAGACCCTACACCCCACTGGTCAGTGCATTCCTTCTGGTCTGTACTATTTACATCATCATCAATATCCCATAGCCATTTTTCACCTTCGTACAGCGTCGGTCACATACCTCTGCAAAGATCGCCATTAATATTCCTAGGTCCCTCTCAATGTTAGCTAATAGTATCGCATCATCTGCATACATCAAGTTTGACAAAAGCCAAATTTCTCCAACCTGTTGCAATCCCACTTTTCTTTCCAATATAATCAATTAATTCTAATTTATTCTCTTTTCTCACAAAGATACACAATCTTTATAGATGCTCTTTACCACATTCAGCAACATATTCTCCATAGAGTCTATACCATTCGTTTGTAGAACTTTCCATAAGCCTTCCCTATTTCATTCTATCATTTTCTTCTGTAAATCATGTCCTGTTTACAAGTGAAGATATTGTAATAAATTCGTCATTTTACTAGGAAGGACTTTGTCACTGGCCTCTGCCTCCCCAAAGGCAAGGGACTCCTGTCTGCTTACTATTTTTCTCTGTCTTCTTCTTTGTGATATGTTTATCTCTTGCAACTTTGTAAATTTCACACCTCTCAATAAATACCTAAATTTTATGTTTACATTAATTGTCAAAGTGTTTGAGGCTCATTACAAAGCATTGGACGGCCGATTTTCCACCTCATGATGTACAGTTGCCTCAAGGTATTCCTTTACCCCTTCTTTTGTTTCTGGAGTACATGAATAACACCTATCTCCCTGTTGAATCATATTTACGGGCAACACAATGCTTCACTGTTTCTGAATGTGATTCGAACCGATGCCACATGCACTTCACAGCCACAGCTAGGGGTAAAGAAATATCTTGATGCAACTGTACGAGTCTATAGTATGATTTCGTGGCAGTGAACGAATAGGAACACCATTTACTCTTATTAATAATTCTATATTAAATTAAGATTTAAAAGCAGTGATGGGAATCTGTCCTTGCCTTGAATGAACACTCACGAACAAAACTGTAGCAAAGGAGTGATTTTTTTTTTTTTTTTTTAATATGGGCCCTGGTAGGTGTGGTGTCTAGTGCTGGTAACCCTGCTGGTGGTCTGGGTTACACTCTGGGTCACACAACATCACCAGGCTGATCTCACCAAACATCGACCGTAAGTTCAAGACTCCTCTATTATGGAGCTTACATTTTTTAATTGCAAATAAGAGCAATAGGACGTAATTCTATCCCATATTATCTGTGCATTGTCCACCAGATCACGGAGAAAGACGGTTAGGGAAGAACCTCGTTTTGATACATTGCGGGCTACAGATTTCCACAAGCAACGCCAGGAAATAAATCACCTCAGTATTACTAAGAGGGAATTTGTTTTGTTAGAGTATTTGATGGATTCAGATTTACAGGCGAGTTAAATATTAATGTAATCTGAACATAATCAAAGTGATATATCTTAGTATATATAACAAGAACATGAAGGAAAACCCTTCAAAAGCTCCGGCTCTTAATGATTCAAGTAAAATGAGTGAGTGAATGAGTTGAACCCCTTTTAAGAGGTGGTCGCCCCAAGAACAAGAATGAGTGAGTGAGTCAGTTGAACCCCTTTTAAGAAGTTGTCGCCCCAAGAAGAAGAACAACAATAATTACGATAAGACCTAGAGCTCTCGGCTTAGGACGGAGCTAAAAATATAACTTTTCTGAAAATGATAAAACTTTTCAAAAGTAAAAAAACCCGAACTGAAGGTCGATTTCGTGACAATGTATTTTATGTTACAAATGTCGGTTAGATAAGAGTTAACATCTTCACTATTAACTGGAAGAGACATTGCCCTTTATATTTAGCAGAGATAGGTATTATCATCTTCACTACCCGGTGTGACATCATGATGTGTTAACATCTTCACTATTAAGTGGAAGAGACATTGCCCTTTATATTTAGCAGAGATAAGTATTAACATCTTCACTACCTGGTGTGACATCAGACAGCTCGAGCTCTGATTGGCTCTTATTTTTCCTATGAAGTATACTCTTCCAGACTTGACCAATGAGATTGCTTTGTAAAACGAGTGGCCTCATAGGGAGCGGCGACCAGCGCTCGGTCAAGGCCTTGTATAGTAAAGGCCTGGGACCTGACCCATGCAGTGACGTTGACGACAGCGCTCTCGCTCTCTCCCTTGTCTCACCACTCACTGGAGCCATACCTACTCTTCTTCATAAGGTCCATTGTTCAGTTTGTTTATTTATATTACTATTTGAGGATGTGTTTCATATTAATAGTTCTTCTTATTAAAGATTAGCAAACAGTCCTGCGTTAATGTTTGGTGCATTTTTTGCTTGTCATTTATTGAAGTTAAACTAAGACACATTGTTTTTCTTTTAATTTTAATGACACACTTTCTTATACACAGTTATTATTAATTTGTTACAGATCCTGCCTTATTTGCAGCTAGAATATTGTTTTCCTTTGAACAGAAATTATTAAGTAATGTATTAGTTGATGCCCAGACTATAATTTTTTCAAAATTTTCTGAGCTAGGATGGACATCAAAGGGTAAAAGTGCATCGATCGTCATCAGCCAAATTATTTAACGTTATATTACTGGCAATATTGCGTTTATTTATATTCTGAAGGAAATGTGGATGCTTAGTTAGTTTGTTAATAACAATGTAATTGTACAGTTGGACACAGGAATGGGTGGTACAGCCCAGGTGAAAGATACTTGTCCCATTTGAGTAACCAATGTCTATTATCAGGTACTTGCTTTTTATTACCATCCTCAATACTGACTTCTGCCCCTGATGTCTCCTATTTAGCACTAAGGAACTTGATATTGGGAGAAATTGACCATCTTTCACTTGAGCTGTACCACGAATTCCTGTGTCCAACTGTACTTGTGGTGCCAGTATCTGGATGTATCAACGATCCTCTCCTCACTGCATCAATGTATCTGTGACTGTCAGGCATTTCCTCATCATCATTTCCACAAGTAACCAAATCTTTAAAATATATGCACTTCATTTTTTTTAAATACAGCAAAGCAGCAATACCCAGCTAAATACACTATCACAGGGAGGACATCATTAGATTTCTCAATATCACTCTTCGATACATGCAGTGATGTTATAAGATAGGATGTCACTCTGTAAGGTCTCTTTCATACTATCCCAATTGGTCTCAAAGCTCTTTAAAATTACTTTCTGGTCATTCAGTGGTAAATTTCGTTGTAAAACTGACATAATTCTGAGCTTCGTTTCACATTCAAATATCGGCCGAATTGAAATATTATAATTCCCACCTGCTAATTGTCTGTATTGACCAAACAGTGACTCAAGTTTATCAGTCTGAAATTTCGTTGTTAGGATCTGTTTCATATTTAATTTGCATGTACAGTGCTTTATTATTTCAATTATTGCATGACAGAAGACACTGCACACGATATCGGCAGGTGTGAAGTGTAACTCACAGACCTAAATCAGAATATGTTTCTAGTATGAGTATAATAATAATAATAATAATAATAATAATAATAAGTATCTGCATGTATGGTTGATAATTTGGTTGTCTGTCTGTCTGGCAACTAGTAGTGATATCGAGTTAAATATTTAGCTAAGGAGTGAGAGGAATCAAAGATGATTTCTAAGCTGCGCGAATTTGTGCCGCCTTGAAGATGCAAAAAGTGCAACACCTGCCACCTGTAATATCTATCATTAGTAATTATGATTCTGTCGCATTTGTTCTTACTCTTTCTCTGCTTATTCTGTTATATACTTTCCCACATGGTATAATTATACAGTATGGAAGACCACTTGCATGATTCAAGCGGCATTTAGCATTCGGTGAGGAAATTACGATAAATAATTCTAGCAGTCTGCCTCACCACCTCGCCATCTTGCTCGCCACGTTTGTGTACGGCGACCATTCATCATCGAGGCTAAACAATTATAACCCTTCTTTATACATTTGCCAACACATTGTGCTTCTATTTTCTATACTGCTGCTAAACTTGAACAATAGTATGATGGGGTACTTACCCTGCTGCTCTGAGTTGGGGTGAAATTCTGTCGTTAGATGGCACGAATCCACTTGTAGCGAAGTTTTTCGTCCTTAGGAAAGGAATACACACTAACTTTCGGGCCATTTCTATAATTCCCATTACAGTTTGGTACACAGCAACAGTGTGGCATTATTACAATAAGTAAAATAAATGTTCAACACAATGCGCGGGGAATATTCAGACGATTTTGTGTATAAATAATGCCGCCCACTGACACATGTAAACAACCACTGACCCCTGGAGCTTGGTGCAGGTACTGGGATCCACCAATGACACGTATGAGCGCGGCTGTGATTCACCTTTCAGGCCTTATACTATAGATGGCCTTGCCTCGGTCCCCTAGTCAATTAAACTGCAACAAAGGCGTCTTCGTTGTTCCTCTGAGACACTTGACTTCATGGACATTTCCTCGGTTGTTCTGACTTCCAATGATACGGTTTCTCTTCGGCTCGAGCATTGTACAAAATAATGCCAAAAGCTTCCAGACAAATAATTAAACCCCAAAACACGAATATAATAACAATGTTTTGAGTTTTTTCAATGATGCAAGAGAGATATACATGCATTTGGGGTTGCCAGATTTGCCATTTTTTTAAGTAAAATCATCTATTTTAAAAAATAGAAAGCATAAACAGTTGTAGAAAATTGTTAAGTAATTGCCACCATTATGTACAGTTGCCAAAAAAGGTATTGCGACAAATCTTAATAGAACTTTAACCATAGTAATATCCACAACTATTTGTAGGGACTATAAACATGTATAACAGAATGAAATATATATATCCTTCTGTAATAGCCTACATACTTATAATCCCTACAAACAACTATGGACATTAATATATTTAATGTTGTATCAATAGTTGTCGCAATACCTTTTTTAGCAACTGTATATGCTTGTTGAGTGTTTAACTAAAACTCGACCAAGGAATTATAATTGTCGTACATCTGGTACCCACTCCCCCTTATATGAATTGGAATATAATGCAGAGTAGACCGTAGGACTAGCAGGAATGGATTCCCCAATCATACGGATTTTATGCAGGGACTTCCCACTACCACCTTGACCAAATTTTCTCTCATCTTGGGCCACTTGAAGAAGAGCGAACCTGAAGAGTAGCTCTTGGGGCATTAAGGGCAGCAGCATTTGTATTGAAAGTAATATAGCCCCGATTACATCTACAGTCACTGTCATAAGTAATTTGGATTCAAGAACCACTCCCAAACATTTAAAAATGGAGTAGTTTGCGCCATACGAAAGGGATGCTAGTATATTCGTTAACATTAACGTATCGTAACCGCTGACAGGGTTCAAAGACACAACACAAAGACGACCACTGCTCGAGGAATAGATAGGGGCTTTAATTAAGTTAACCATATATCATTAAATTTGTTATATTGGCCCTCGAGACGTCACCCTCTGGTCGTAGTGATATGAAGAAAGCTGCAAATAAAGGTAGACTCAGCAGGTCGGGTGTTGTGTCAGCGAACTCTGTTATTGGTTTTGACGCATTAAGGCTAACGAATGTACAGTCGGCGGCAAAAGTCGTGTCGCCTCACTTGCTTCACCGAGACAGGCAGTGTTCATGGACTCAAGAAATACACACGTTTTCTACACCTAATAATCTCGAGTTTATGAACATCGTGTGCCTCGGTGAAGCAAGTGAGGCGACAGGACTTTTGCCGCCGAATGTACTTGCATCCCTTTCATAACAAAATCTAACAAAATTGATGGGACATGGATAACTTAAAGCCCCTCTATATTCCTCGAGCGGTGGTCGACCTCGAGACTTCACTCTTTGGTCGTGGTAATATGCAGAAAGCTGCAAATAAGAGTAGACCCAGTAGGTCGGGTGTTGTCAGCGAACCCTGTTAGTGGTTTTGACACGTTAATGCTAGCGAATGTACTTGCATCACTTTCATATGGCGCTATCCACTCCAGTTTTAGGTGTTCTGGAGTAGTCCTTCGTATCCGAATCACTTATGACTGTGATTGTAGGTCTAATCGATGCTATATTACATTCAATACAAATGCTGCTGCCAAAGCAGCATTTGAGGCAAAAGATTCTCTGACTGTGGGGGATACTCACTGTAAAGTTCAGATGATGCGGTCCACCAATTTAGTATATAGTGACAATGACTACTGCCCTAACATCTTTAATGACTGTGTAGAGCATGTACAGTTGCCTCCAGTTGTAGCGACCCCAGTCTCAGATGTGTGTGGCGAAATGTGGCAGTACTGGGTTTCTTTACTCGTGGTCAGAGTCAGTGAATGGACTCGACTAACCCTCGCTATAGTCTCCAAATGAACACTATATAAGTAAAATTGTCTATCTAAAAATGCATACGTTTCCTACATCAATACAAATACAACATATACTAGAATATATAACATATAAAACTCAATTTCCGTTGTTTGGCGCAAAAAAAACGGTGTAGCGAGGTGCAGCTTGTGACAGGAAGGAAGTGAGAGGGTATGGGGAAACGGGGGATATGGGGATATGCGGGTTGGTTTTAAGTAGCGATGTTTCGAGACTTCTTATTCAGTGGAACAATCCACAAAACCACATATTTTAGCTAACATTTAATAAAATTGTATTGACCAATATTTAAGTGCTTTCCAATAAAGTTAAAAGGCTCATTGTTCATGTTTAATTAGGTCAGTCATAATGTCATTGGCGTAAGGATGTGGCGACCAAGGAAGCGAAATTGTGGCTGAAGTTAGAGTTAATGTGGGAAGAAAGATGGGTCACTGAGATACATGCTATGCATGTAATACAACATAAAGAAATATTAACGAATCTTTAGAAAATTCAGTCAATAATCCCAATTTTCTATGTTTGTGACTTATCTATATTTAATCGTAATAAATATCAAGGGGTTTTGCTAGCGAGGATCGGCGTGAGCGAGCCTCTATCTGCTTGTAAATACAGTGCTATATAGCCTTCAATATAGCATACACTAGTCTACTATTCATGAAAACTATATCCACAACTATCAATAAACTCTTTTAGAGAACATCACACACGTGTGATGTATAAATCATGTATTAAAACCGAGAATAAGGAGAGCGTGACATCACGGCTGAATTGATGATGTTTCACTGAACTATCCTTACTGTTTCTCATCCTTGGTGGCGACCCCATCGCCCACTGTCTATGGTGCAATGGCCTTGGGGCGAGGGGCACCGGGAACGCCTCCTCTGTAAGATTTCCTTAGCAAAGGGATACCTCCAGCATATATATATATATATATACAGGGTGTCCAGAATTTTTTACCCGAAATTTTGGCATATGCATGCTTTATTAATTCTGAAAAGAAAATACTCTATTGATGTGATCTTTTTTTTTCTTAGTTTAGCGGTAATTGAGACATTTAATTAAGGGGGGGTGAGAATAGGGGACAGGCTTGGGGGGGTGCGGGAATATGGGGACAGGCTTGGGAGGGGTAGAAAGCCTGTCCCCCATTTCCTGCACCCCCCTAACCCCCCATGCCTGTCCCCCTACTCCTGCAACCCCCAAAACCCCACCGTTCAAATGTCACATTTAAAGGGGTGTAGGAATAGGGGGACAGGTTTGATGATTGTCTGGTCCCTTTGACAGTGAGGCATATTATTGTGGAGTGTCCCAGTTTTGGGGACCTGCGTCATAGGCACCTCTCCGAGTACCGGGTGGGTGACGGTTCTTACAGTCTCTCCCGGGTGCTCGGGGAGGAGACTTGTAGTGTGGGAGGGAACACTCTCTCCTATGTGGAGGAGGCTGGCCTCCTTCATAAATTGTGATTTTATTATACTTATGGTTTTTTAATAATTTGATATTATTTAGTCGTGATTCTTTTTTATATATTAGTTAAGTTGACGCGTTCTTTTAGTAATGGTGTGTGTTTATAATTTGTGTGTAATTTAGTTATGATGCGTGTCCCTTTCGGGAGTTTGTGATTTTGTTAGTTGAGGATAATAATTTTGTGTTTGGCGGTGTATGACCCTAGCTGTTGCGCCGCCAGATGCCTAGTTGCATCAATAAATAAATTCAAATTCAAATTCCCTTCTCTGAAGAACAGATACTCACCGTACACCACTCTGGCAGCTGTACACTGGCCCTCACCCTGTGCTTGCCAGGGCGGACACAATGGTCACCATACAAACCTATGGCAAACATGGGAGAGGGTAAAACTTGCTCACACCGCAGCCTCACACCTCATCACTAAACACCCACCCATCCACTCACACACTGGCACACACTGCATTGCTCATGCTTCACCAGCCAAACACACAACCTACACCACACTTAGCTCACCGTCCACCACGTCACACCATGCACACTACCACTCACCCACATACACCGTCACCAAACCACACGCCACGCCTCCACTCCATATCCCCCCTCATACCCCAACCACTATCTCTCTCCATCATGATATATACACTAAAAAATCATTTGTAACCTTGTAGGAATATCATGGTGTCACTGTCACGTCTTACGATCGTTAGAGCACAAATTCGGACAAGGGCAAATACTTAAAAATAGCCCAGCCATCGTGAGGTCCCAGAATCAACTGAGTAGATAGCGGATCGATATTGTGAGTGTGTTTACTAGCCCGCTGACAAGAAAAACCAGCCCTACATAGCCGTAAATGGCGCAAAATAGCTATGACGGCATAACACGTCAGCCGGACTCCACCTATTGACGGTATAATGTGGGATGGAGAAAGTAATGAGAGTGTGTATAAGAGATGTGGTATGAGTGAGAAGACAATTGGTATTGAGTGTGGAGTGGTTGAGAGAGTGAAACGTAATACTTTGAGGTGGTTTGGACATGTAGAGAGAATGCAAGGTGAGGAGTTTGTAAAGAAGGTGTATGGAAGTGAAGTTGAGGGATGTGGTGTGAGAGGCAGACCACCAGTAAGATGGCAGAACAGAGTGGAAGAGTATGTGAAGGAGAGAAACGTGAGGGGGAGGGGAGGGCTGGACCAAGTAAGGAGGGAGTGTTGGAACAGGGAAGACTGGAGACTTTTCTGCCGTGGCCACCCCCTTCGGGGGAGTTCCCGGAGGGAATGAGGCGTCAGAGCTATAGATAGATAGATAGATAACACGTCAGCCGGTCTGCAGGGGTTAATGTCTCATGTAAAGATGTATCAGTAAGATGCAATGTGTAGGCCTATCAATGTTTCATATTAATAAAGTGTCAGAGGGTTGCAGTGTAAAGGTTTTCCGTCTTTAGCACAATAATTATCTACACACAAGCACACACACACTATCCTTAGATGAGTAATACGTAAATTATGAATGATTAAAATAGTTACTGTTCTCTAATTTCAGGAATGATATTGGCTACTCTGGCGATCATATTGGAACTAAATATCCACGCCTTCATCCCAGCATCAAGCTAGAGAAAACGGTTTATTGGTGAACAAACATGATTAACGGAATTACGTATGCAAAGTCACGAGCCAAAATAAGTACGGTATCCAGGTCTTATTGAAATATTGAATCATCTGACATATTCAGTGATTCATGCAGAAAACTAATCTTGTCTCGTTCGTACTTGTTGTAACTCGTTTAATATTCCATAATTGTAGACATTCAATGTAGACTTGGAACCTATGAAGGGTGGTGGTTGTACACTAGTAAATTACCTGTGGTTCGAACGACACAGCATAATAGATCATCTATTTTCTGTTGTTTATTTATTCAAAACATAGATATTGTACAGTTCCGAGCAAATGAAACGGAGACATGCAAGCCACCAACGAGGTGGTGTAGTGCTTCCCTCATCTGGTAACACTGATAGGGTTGGGGCTTCAACAGCAGGTATATCGCACGATTCGAAAGTGATGTTGCTTTCTACGTGTTGTTGATGTATAATACATACATACATACATACATACATACACACTCACAGAGAATAATACATACATACACACACAGAGAGAATAATACATACATACACACACACAGAGAGAGAATAATACATACATACACACACACACAGAATTATACATACATACACACACACAGAAAATAATACATACATACACACACACACACACAGAATAATACCAAAAACGATAATAGACAAACAGACATATTTTCTGTATACATAGTCTTTGTAATACATCGTGTAGATTATTGTGTTTATTATAACGAATTGGGATGTATCTTGTGATAAACTTTTGTATATTCTTTATATAAGAGTAACAGCATACTTTATTATTATTCATTATTATTATTATATATTACTATTAAATTTTGCTCATTATCATTAATTTTCATTATCATTATTTTCCATTGTCATTATTATTATTATTATTACCGGTATTTCTATTACTGTCGTCGTCGTCACAATCATTATCTATTCTAAGGTTCATAAAAATATTGCTGATTAACTAGTATATTTATTTAAACATAAGGAAACATGAAGAGTAAGTTAATACCCTGTCCATCCTCCTTCCTTTTCAACGAGTGCCTGAAGTCTGTCTGGCATGTTGATAATGTGACGTCTTAAAAGGTCAGGGCGGTCTCTGAAAGTTTCTCACACTCGACAAGTGTGAGCAAGGAGTTCCTGTTCTGTACAATCTGCTTCCTTACTAGGCCACGGTAGTAATTGGAACTGAGGATACTGAACAAACCATTCCTGCACGATTCGAGCTTGGTTGACTGGGCACCTAATCTTGAACGCAATAAAGAAGTTATATTCTGTCATCTTCCTTCTCTCTCATACCCACAATATTTCACCTCTGTTTCACTCCCTATCACTTGTTTCTCTCACAGGTCAAACTTTTAAGTCATATACCACGAAATCCAATATAGTCTATTTTCCTCAATCTTCCCTCTCAGTCAGAAATAAGGCAAAGATTTTTCCTAGTTGAATGTATGCAGTTTATATATTACGCTCTCTCTCTCTCTCTCTCTCTCTCTCTCTCTCTCTCTCTCTCTCTCTCTCTCTCTATATATATATATATATATATATATATATATATATATATATATATATATATATATATATACTTTCTCGATTTCAGAGGATTATAATAACAGATTTCAGCTTCATGTTAGACACTTCACATTTCGGTAAATATTCGTTTCTTGATAGTTATGGGAAAACTGATATGATATACTGTTCTATCATATACTGTGTGGAAAGCTTATATGATCAGAGTTTCATAAATCTGCTATATCACACAATATATTCAGCTATTTATGATACAGGTAATCGTTTAGTTCATTAAGTATGCGAAATATGTTTTGGAAAACAATTCACAACACTGATAGTTTATTTTCGGTTTTGCTTTTAAATAGATAATACTCATCAACAATGGTTATACTAGGGTCACACATACCCGAACTTGATCCCGAATGCATCCCGAAGTGTGTTCGGTTTGTATTCGTAAGTCATTCGGGCAATGATTCGGGGTGTTCGGGAACAGTTCGGGATTGGTTCGGGAATGGTTCGGGGCCATTTGCAAAAATTCGGGATTGAATCGGAAATTTCCCGAATGTTTGGTGTTGAATGAAACATTCGGAACCAATTCGGAATGGGCAAAAATTCGGGGAGAGATCGGGATATATTCGAAAACTATTCGGGAATACTTCGGAACATTCGGTATGGCATCTGTTTGCATTCGGTTTGAATTTTGGCCGTTGGAGAGAGGGGGAGTAGCATCATACACACACATACATACATACATACATACATACATACATACATACATACATACATACATACATACATATACACACACACACACACACATACACACACACACACACACACACACAGAGAATACATACATACATACATACACACACACAGATAATTATACATACTTACACACACAGAGAGAATAATACATACATACACACACACAGAGAATAATACATACATACATACACACACACAGATAATTATACATACATACACACACACACAGAGAGAATAATACATACATACACACACACACACAGAATAATACATACATACACACACACAGAGAATAATACATACATACACACACACACAGAATAATACATACACACACACAGAGAATAATACATACATACACACACACACAGAGAATAATACATTCATACACACACACAGAATAAATAAATAAATAGAGTGATAGAGAGAGAGAGAGAGTAATATAATATAATATAATAGTAACAATATAGTGTACACCAACTATATATACAATCTGTCAGACTTCGGTTGGCAATCGGGTGGGGTTCGGTTTGCATTCGGTATGGCATCGGAACGAAAACAACACATTATATTTTGAATTTCAAACTTCGGTTTCGATTCGGAATGACTTCGGTATGACTTCGGTTATGTATTCGGTATGCATTCGAAAGTGCGTTTCGAATGCATACCGAATACATACCGATGAAAACTTGACCTTGAAAAAGTTCTCTGAACATGCCCGAATTCATCCCGAAGTCACTTCGGGATGCATTCGGACCCCAGTTCGGGAATGTGTGACCTAGGCTTTATTAATAAAGGACACTTAAAAGTAACAAATAAAAATATAAATAATAAAAAAATATAAATAATAATAATAATAATAAATAATAATGTTTGGGGAATGAACTAACTTACTATACATTTACCGAAATAACAAATAACAAACAAACAACAATAACAACAATAATAATAAATAACAACAACAACAATAAATAATAATAATAATAAATAATAATGTTTGGGGAATGAACTAACTTCTTCTTCTTCTTCTTGTTTGTTGGGGCCTTTTAGACTGTGATGTCACAGCCTCTAGTGCCCCGAAGGCGCTATGTGCGGTTAATTAGTGTGTTATATTCTGTGTAGTTGTTGTGTGTTGTGTAGAAATTTTCTTGTGTGTTTAATGGCTTTGTAGGCTTGTCCAGGGTCCAGTGATCCACCCAGGAGGTCCTTTAGTGAAGGTCTGTGGAGGCCAATGATCCGGAGTGAGTGAAGGAGAGTAACACGGTGAGAGTGGTGACGAGGACAATGTAGTAGAAGGTGTTCTGGTGTGTCAGGTTGTGTAGGGCACCAAGGGCAGTGGGGGTCTGGTGTCATCCCCAGGCGATGAAGATGGGCGTTCAGTCTTGAGTGGCCAATTCTAAGCCTGGTTATGGCCACGTCGAGGGCCCTGCTGGGGGAGTAGGTCCACCAGTGAGGACTTGTGTCTTGTCTTATGTGTCTTAATGAAGTTAGTTGTAAAGCGTCTGTCAGTGTGTTATCCCAGTGTCGTCTACAAGCAGTCCTGATGTAAGTACAGTAGTCTGTCTGGTCAGTAGGAATGTTAATGGGTCTGGGTTGTGAGTGTGCCTCCGCTGCCGCCCGATCGGCCAGGGTGTTCCCCACAACACCGATGTGTGAAGGTACCCATTGTAGGTGTATGGTATTACCTATTTGTGTATGGTGTTTTAAATGTTGATGGATGGAGATGATGAGATAATGGTGTGAGTGTGGACGGTGATGGTGAATTAAATGGAGTGCTGTGAGTGAGTCTGTGAAGATGGCAATGGAACAAGGTGAAGTGAATGTGTATGTGGCTTGAAGAGCTTGTTCAAGGGCATATAGTTCAGCTGTAAGTATAGTAGCAGTGTCCGGCAACCTCCATGCAACAGCTTTGCTTTGGTTTGGTATGTAAATACCGGCACCAACTGAAGGAGGGTCCGGAATACGGGAGCCATCGGTGTATATTTGTATGTGGTGTTTGTATCTGGTTAGGAGTAGGGATAGGAAAAGTGTCTTGCCCCTCGCAGGGCAGTCGGCCTTAAACCAAGGTATATCTGAATGGAGAGTTCGAGATATTAGAGCAGATATAGGGAACCAAGGGCCCAGAGGAGAAGTTTTTTCAAGTGAGAGAAAAAGAGGTGGAGTAACCCGGATAGTAGCAAAGAAGGAGAGGGCTCTTTCTACAAAAGGCATGTGAGCTTGATATGGCAGGGGGCAAAGGAGCGGTTCCTGTCATATTTTTGGAGGAGTGAGTGAAGTGTATGACCTTTAGGGGATGTTGCAAGTTTAGTGTAGGTGCGGACAATTAAGGTGGAGCGTCTGTTTGACAGTGAGGATAGGGAGGATTCTACCTGAAGGGCTGTTACTGGGGAGGACTTAAATGCTCCCAGGGCAATCCTTAAAGCTGAATTTTGAATTACCTCCAATTTTTGGAGTATTGAAGGTGAGGCCGCTCCATATACCTCACATCCGTAGTCCAGGCGACTCCGGATGTAAATGCAATAAAATTTCAGAAGGGTATTTTTGTCTGCACCCCATTTAACACCTGCAAGGGATTTCATTAAATTTAAACGTTTATGACAGGAGGTCACCATGTATTTTATGTGGCAGCCCCAACTTAGTCGGGGGCCGTCCAACATTAAACCAAGAAATTTGTGGTGGGTTTTGAAGGGTATTTGGGAATTACCTATGGTGACCGAGGGAATGTTGGGTATACGTCTTCGAGTGAAGCACATAAGGCTACTCTTATGTGCACTCATCGTCAGACCCCAACGGGATGTCCAATCAAATGCCTTATCAAGCTCACGTTGAAGGGAAATTTGAGCCTCCTGGTGGGAGCAGAGCAAAGTATTGAAATATCGTCTGCATAGAGGAGTGCTTGGGTGCTTGGTGATGAGGGAAAGTCTGAAAGTAAGATATTGAAAAGTAGAGGACTTAGAGAACCTTGTGGAACACCCCTGGTAATTGGGTACACCCTGGAGTAGGTGTCTCCAATTACCAGAGAGAAGGATCTGGAAGACAGGAAGGATTTAACCCAATTTAGAGGGTGACCAAATAGTCCTAGGCGGGCAAGTTTTTCAATAATGGCATTATGTGAGGTGGTGTCAAAAGCACCTTTAAGGTCAAGAAAAGCTACTATTGTGAATTTTTTGTGGTTGAATCCCTCCTGGATTATGTGTTTCAGCTGGAGCAACACATCCAGAGTGCCCCGATGAGGGCGAAAGCCGAACATGTTGGGTGGAAGGTGTTCGTGTTCCAACCACCAGGTTAGTCTATTTTGAACTACTTTCTCAAAGATTTTACCAATGTTAGATAGAAGACTAATGGGCCTGTAGGAAGCTGCTTCTGTTGGGTCCTTGCCAGGTTTAGGAATAGGTATTGTGATAGCATGACGCCACACAGAAGGAAACACCCCCAACAACCAGCTGTCATTGAGGATGCTTAATAGAACATGAGCCAGAGCATCTGGGAGGTGACGGAGAAACTCGTTCGGGATGTTGTCCGGTCCCGCGGCCTTTCTGTTGGACAGTGAGTGTAAAGCTAAGGAAAGCTCCTGGGAAGTGATAGCAGTGCTAATTATATGGCTGGTGTGTGAAGAAGTGGGTAATGCAAGTGTGGGTACTGGATCTGGTGAGCCGAGTGTGGTGTGAATGTGGGTTGCAAGACACTCGACTCTTTGGGCATCAGTGATTAGGTGGGCACCGTTACTAATTAACGGGAAAGTTAATGGGGGTTGGGGTCTGACCATCTTCCTGAAGAATGACCAAGCTCGGGTGACTGAGGTTGCAAAGGATAGGGAAGCACAAAATGAGGCACATGCAGAACGTTTCTCATCAAGAATAACACGTTTGCATTTGGCCTCTAAATATCTATAGCGTTGACGGAGGGTATTGATGGGACATTTGCGCCACGCATTGAAGGCGTGACGCTTTGCCTGAAGGGCTGCCGAACACTTTCTGTTCCACCATGGAACCCTGAAAGTGTGGTAAGGGCTGGAAGTATTAAGGTTAAAATGACTAGACCCCACTTCCACCAATGTGTCAGTGAGGTAGTGAATTTTATCTTTTGAAGGGAGGGTATTTGGAGGGATAACTGAATTTAATTTCTTGTGAAAAGCTTCCCAGTCACCCGTTTTGAGGGACCAACAGGGTCTACGTGATGTGGGAGGAGGTGTTGTAAATTGAAAGGATATTACTACAGGAAGATGGTCACTACCCATGTTAGGGCCAGTTGTTATTGTGGTTAGGAGGAGTGAGCCATTTCCCATGCATAAGTCCAAGGTAGAGGATTTCCCTGAAACTGGATCAATCCTGGTAGGGAGGCCAGGTGGGGTAAGTAGAGAGATAGTGTCGCTGTCCATCAAAAAACCCGAGAGGGCCAACCCCGACCGGTTTCTCCTGCTTCTGGGCAGGGCCGGTTCCCAGAATTCATGATGGGCATTAAAATCACCCATAATTAATGACTGGGAGGAAAGTTGTGAAAACAAATGTTTAAATTCTTGTAATGAAATATCCAAACATGGATTATAAAGCAATAATATTTGAATTGACCCTGTATCAAAGGTTACTGTAACTCCCAAGTGCTCCAGCCCACCTCCTGGAAAGGAAGTAATAGTTAGAGGACTAGAAGGGAGAGACTGATGCACCAGGAGAAGGAGGCCGCCTCCTGCCTGTCCAGGTGTTCTATCTACCCTGTAAGAAACATAGTTTGGAAAGGAGGGAGAGAATGCATCTGTGAGCCACGTCTCACATATGCCATTCACCGGGCATTCCAGAGGATGAAATGGTGTGGGAGTAAAGTATTCACTGAGAAAGTGACATAAGGAAGGTCAGGAGCCCTGGCAAACACTTACAGAAGGCCACCCTTAGGCCAAGACCAGATGAAATGTGTGTGATAAATTCTAGTGCAATAGGTACTATACCACTAATGAAAGCCGGCCATGCAAAGCCCGAAGCATGCTGGGCTGGAAGTGAGGAAGCACGTGTTGTTGTGAAGGCTGTGGTTGAGGCTGAGGGAGGGATGGTGGATTGGGTAGGGAAGGACGAGGATAAGGTATAGGCAGTGTTATAGGTGGTGCATTGGATTTTGGGGGTTCTTTTTGAGGAGTTTTGGCTTTGCGGGTTTTAGGACTGTTTGTGTGTTTAGGTTGTTTGGGTGGTGAGGAAATTATTCTGGATTTGCGAGGTGTTCTATTTCTACGTTGTGGTTTGGTGTGCTGTTGGGTGTGTGTGTAGTGTCTTTGGGTGCAGGAGAAGGCTGTCGTGGCGGTGTGGAATTGCCACAAGCCGCTACGGGGAGAACAACTATCTGAGGGCTGAGGGGGTAAATGTTTAGGTTTGTTGGTTTTTTTAGGTTGTGATTGATGTTTGATTATGATGGTATCCGGACGGATTTCCCTCAGTTGGCGTTTGACTTCCTGCATGGAGGTATCAGGGTCATGCTGGGTCTCTTGGACCTTCGCAGCCCTGATGTATGCCGGGCACTGCTTAGATGTTGGTCTGTGTGCTCCCAGACAGAAGTAGCAGTGTTGTGTTCTCTCACACTTATCGGTGCTGTGGAAACCACTGCACCTCCCACATCGGGTCTTACCTCCGCAGGAGATGTTTCCGTGGCCAAACAGAAGACATCGGGTGCACCTCAGGATGGGGAGAGTGTGCGGCCTCACATGGTATACCACCGAGTCCATGGCTACCCTCTCAGGGAGTGGTCCCCTGAACTTTAACCTAATAGCCATGTTGGGCACCCTCTCCCCATCCCTAGTCGTATCTGGCAGTCTAAAAGCTGTCATCAGTTTTGTCGGCTTATCGTCTAGTATGGTCAGTCCTTCCTCAATGTCATTGTCTGATACTTCAGGGGAAACTGGGAAAATCCTCCCGTATTGATATGTCGGATCGTCATCACCAGCGATCCAGCACTTAACTGGCCACTCGCCCAGCATGACTACCGACTCAGGCACACTTACCAGGCCGTCGATATTGGCCACCCTAAACTTCAAACCTCGCCCTTTGCCTGTGGTGACCAGGGTGTTTTCGATAAATTTCTTTGCAAATATTGATTTGTATATGGCTTCAGACACCCTTTTGGGGTGTATAAAGCATTGTGACCCTGTGGTTGACATCATTAATATTGTTTTGTAGGTGTTGTTGTTATAGTGATGTTGGTGTTGGTGTACAGTGTTATTAGCATTGGGTGGTTTATTTAATGTAGCAATACATGGTGGTGATGCTGCCACGTTTGCATAAGACCTGTTATTAGATTTCTTATGTATTAGTACGTCACCCGGTGATTCTGCTGGAGAGAGTGTCCTCTTGTTGTTGGTGGTGTTGCTTGTCTCCATGTTCTCTGCCTCTGCCTCTGCTGTTGTTGTTGTTTGATGGTGATTGGCCGGTTGTTCTTCCTCCATGTTTGTCACTTCTGGTTTCTTCTTAACTTCTCTTCTTTCATTACTCAATCACTCTCTTCCTCTGCACTTATGTATGTGTTTGTATGTGTGTGTTGGTATGTATGTTTTGGTTTGTTTAACAATTTGCACAAGTTTGGGGAATAAGCGGAGCTCAAGCACTAACGTCCTGTTGCTACCACGTCTTACCAAAAAGTCATATAAATTCACCTTAAATAAATTCACGAGGAGCAAATGGTGGTGTTTTTTCGAATGAACTAACTTACTATACATTTACCGAAATAACAAATAACAAACAAGCAACAATAACAACAATAATAAATAACAACAACAATAAATAATAATAATAATAATAATAAATAATAATGTTTGGGGAATGAACTAACTTACTATACATTTACCGAAATAACAAATAACAAACAAAACAATAACAACAATAATAATAAATAACAACAACACCAACAACAATAAATAATAATAATAATTGAATACGGTGAGAAGCCTTTCATTTTGACCCTGTAAAGACATATTTATTAGGTTAGGTGAGGTCAGGTAAGGTCAGGCAGGGGTCAGGTGAGGTCATGGGTGTGTATGTGTGTCAGTTATGGTGTGGTGTTATGGGATCATGGTGTAAATAGGTCGT
Source organism: Petrolisthes manimaculis (assembly GCA_034508575.1). Lineage (NCBI taxonomy): Eukaryota > Metazoa > Arthropoda > Malacostraca > Decapoda > Porcellanidae > Petrolisthes > Petrolisthes manimaculis. Next base: position 216,841 of record JAWZYT010000811.1, read on the forward strand.
AAAACTCACCAAACTAATAAATCTCCAAGTTTGTAGGTGTCCCCCATGTTTGTTGTTTGAAACTATTGCCAGTGTTGCCAGATCTGCTTGACCACACATCCCTTCAGTGTTGCCAGATCTGCTTGACCACACATCCCTTCAGTGTTGCCAGATCTGCTTGACCACACATCCCTTCAGTGTTGCCAGATCTGCTTGACCACACATCCCTTCAGTGTTGCCAGATCTGCTTGACCACACATCCCTTCAGTGTTGCCAGATCTGCTTGACCACACATCCCTTCAGTGTTGCCAGATCTGCTTGACCACACATCCCTTCAGTGTTGCCAGATCTGCTTGACCACACATCCCTTCAGTGTTGCCAGATCAGCTTGACCACACATCCCTTCAGTGTTGCCAGATCTGCGTGACCACACATCCCTTCAGTGTTGCCAGATCTGCTTGACCACACATCCCTTCAGTGTTGCCAGATCTGCTTGACCACACATCCCTTCATTCACCCTTATAATTATTTCACATTTTTGGTTTAACTCGTTAACATTGACGAGGTTTTTATTTTCTGATCTGGTTAGTTAGACAATTTCTCTTTTTATTTACTCTTGAAACAAATTAGCATAATTTTCACTGTGCGTGTATTTCAAAATATTATCCAACACCGGAGACC
>JAWZYT010000811.1:220000-287500 GCA_034508575.1 Petrolisthes manimaculis
ATTGACACCACGGTGGAATTTAAAAAACAATTCAATCTTAGGACTGCAATACCACACCAAGTTGATTCATTCAAAGTTATTCGAAGCTGTTGTGTTGGGTGTGGTAATACTGGACCAATTGGATTCCTCCAAACTATTCCATACAACAGGATTGATACCATTATATTTATTAATTAATTCTCTTTCCTGACAAACTTTGGAAGAATCAAAGTACTATAAAGGACTCCAGATTTCCATAGATTAATTGTGGAGCAAACTGATTCCTCCAAACTGTATTATTCCTGCATTAAGTTGTGTTGCCTGAGATACCTTGGAGGACTCAAGGTGCTCCAATGTACCAATTAGTCACGGTTGGAAATTATAAATAGAAAATATTCGCTAATTTCGTTAATTAATTATGTAATTAAATAAATTACTATATTGAAATGTAGGGAAAATTACAGGGAATTGAATTATATGATATTTAATTAAAAACAGTTAATAACAAATTAATTATGAACCAAAACGTGAACTACATTCTCCACCAAATCATGACGTCATTATACGCTAATCATGGTGGGGGGTAGGGGAGTGGGAGGGGGTATGGTGTTAGGTGGGGTAGGGGCATGGGTGTGAGGGAGGGGGTATGGGTAGAGTGGATGGGGGGTAGGGGAGTAGGATGGGGGTATGGTGTTAGGGGTGGTAGGGGCATGGGTGTGAGGGAGGGGGTATGGGTAGAGTGGATGGGGGGTAGGGGAGTAGGATGGGGGTATGGTGTTAGGGGGGGTAGGGGCATGGGTGTGAGGGAGGGGTTATGGGAACAGTGGAGGGGGAGGGGAGGGCAAGTCAACTCAGTAACCCCATTTATGGATTGCCATTAAAAGATAAATTTTGAGCCACAAATATCTCTCTCTCTCTATCAAACATACATACATATATACATAAATGCATTCTCTCTCTCTCTCTCATACATACATACATACATATATACATACAGTCTCCTCCACTCCCGCTTTCACCAGTTCAGCGTTGCCAACGTATACACCAGGCATCGTGTGAGCTCCCAGTTTCGACTCTTGCATCCGAAACACCTGCCAGTAAGAGTAAGGGTTGATGGCAGGTGTTTTGGATGTGAGAGTCGGAACTGATAGCTTACACGATGCCTGGTGTATACGATGGCAACGCTGAACTGGTGAAAGCGGGAGTGGAGGAGACTGTACAGTACTTTCTCTGGAAATACATTTAAATCCATTACATATAGCACCACAATTCACTCACCTCCACCACACTCAACCGAACAACACTCGCTGTATGTGCCAAAACAGTGTGTGAGAGAGTGTGTGAGATTGTGGTAGAGAAAAACATTGTGAGAGAGTGTGCGAGAGAGAAACAGTGTGAGAGAGTGTCAGAGAGAGAGTGTGTGTGAGAGTTGTGTGTGTGAGAGGGAGAAAGAGAGTGTGAAATATTTACGTGTGTGTGAAAGGGAGAGGTAGAGAGAGTGTATGAAAAAGTGTGAAAGAGGGAGAGTGTGTGTTAGAGAGAGAGAGAGATAGAGAATGTGTGTGCGAGAGAGTGTCAGTGTGTGTGAGAAAGTGTGAAAGAGGGAGAGTGTGTGTTAGAGAGAGAGAGAGAGAGAGAATGTGTGTGTGAGAGAGAGTGTGTGTGTGAGAGAGAGAGTGTGAGTGTGTGTGTGTGTGTGTGTGAGAGAGAGAGAGAGAGAGAGAGAGAGAGAGAGAGAGAGAGAATGTGTGTGTGAGAGTGTGTGTGTGTGTGTGTGATAGTGTGAGTGTGTGTTAAAGAGAGAGAGAGAGTGAGAGAGAGAGATAGAGAATGTGTGTGTGAGAGTGTGTGTGTGTGTGAGAGAGAGTGTGAGTGTGTGTTAAAGAGAGAGAGAGAGAGAGAGATAGAGAATGTGTGTGTGAGAGAGTGTGAGTGTGTGTGAGAGTGTGAGTGTGTGTGAGAGAGTATATATATATATATATATATATATATATATATATATATATATATATATATATATATATATATATATATATATATATATATATATATATATATTGTTGTTTGTTTGTTAATTGACACCACGGTGGAATTTAAAAAACAATTCAATCTTAGGACTGCAATACCACACCTAGTTGATTCATTCAAAGTTATTCGAAGCTGTTGTGTTGGGTGTGGTAATACTGGACCAATTGGATTCCTCCAAACTATTCCATACAACAGGATTGATACCATTATATTTATTAATTCATTCTCTTTCCTGACAAACTTTGGAAGAATCAAAGTACTATAAAGGACTCCAGATTTCCATAGATTAATTGTGGAGCAAACTGATTCCTCCAAACTGTATTATTCCTGCATTAAGTTGTGTTGCCTGAGATACCTTGGAGGACTCAAGGTGCTCCAATGTACCAATTAGTCATGGTTGGAAATTATAAATAGAAAATATTCGCTAATTTCGTTAATTAATTATGTAATTAAATAAATTATTATATCAAAATGTAGAGAACATTACAGGGAATTTAATTGTATAATAATTAATTAAAAATAATTAATAATAAATGAATTATGAACCCAAACGTGAACTACATTCTCCACCAAATCATGACGTCATTATACGATAATCAAAGGGGGGGGGGGGGGTAGGGAGTGGGAGGGGGTATGGTGTTAGGGAGGGGAGGGACATGGGTGTGAGGGAGGGGTTATGGGAACAGTGGAGGGGGGAGGGGAGGGCAAGTCAACTCAGTAACCCCATTTATGGACTGCCATTAAAAGATAAATTTTGAGCCACAAATATCTCTCTCTCTCTATCAAACATACATACATATATACATAAATGCATTCTCTCTCTCTCTCTCATACATACATACATACATATATACATACAGTCTCCTCCACTCCCGCTTTCACCAGTTCAGCGTTGCCAACGTATACACCAGGCATCGTGTGAGCTCCCAGTTTCGACTCTTGCATCCGAAACACCTGCCAGTAAGAGTAAGGGTTGATGATGGCAGGTGTTTCGGATGTGAGAGTCGGAACTGATAGCTTACACGATGCCTGGTGTATACGATGGCAACGCTGAACTGGTGAAAGCGGGAGTGGAGGAGACTGTACAGTACTTTCTCTGGAAATACATTTAAACCCATTACACATAGCACCACAATTCACTCACCTCCACCACACTCAACCGAACAACACTCGCTGTATGTGCCAAAACAGTGTGTGAGAGAGTGTGTGAGATTGTGGTAGAGAAAAACATTGTGAGAGAGTGTGCGAGAGAGAAACAGTGTGAGAGAGTGTCAGAGAGAGAGTGTGTGTGAGAGTTGTGTGTGTGAGAGGGAGAAAGAGAGTGTGAAATATTTACGTGTGTGTGAAAGGGAGAGGTAGAGAGAGTGTATGAAAAGTGTGAAAGAGGGAGAGTGTGTGTTAGAGAGAGAGAGAGATAGAGAATGTGTGTGTGAGAGAGAGTGTGTGTGTGAGAGAGAGTGTGTGTGTGAGAGAGTGTGAGTGTGTGTTAGAGAGAGAGAGAGAGAGAGAGAGAGAGAGAGAGAGAGAGAGAGAGAGAGAGAGAATGTGCGTGTGAGAGTGTGTGTGTGTGTGTGAGAGAGTGTGAGTGTGTGTTAAAGAGAGAGAGATATAGAGAATGTGTGTGTGAGAGTGTGTGTGTGTGTGAGAGTGTGTGTGTGTGTGAGAGAGAGAGAGAGAGATAGAGAATGTGTGTGTGAGAGAGTGTGAGTGTGTGTGAGAAAGAGAGAATATATGTCAAGTTATATGTGTGTGTGTGAGAGTGTGAGTGTGTGTGAGAGTGTGAGTGTGTGTGAGAGAGTGTGAGTGTGTGTGAGAAAGAGAGAATATATGTCAAGATATATGTGTGTGTGTGAAAGAGTGTGTGACTTCCTTGGGTTCATAGGAAATGTCCAGGTTGGTTTCCTGTTACAGCAACTGTGAATAGCATAGATAAATTATTTTTAATGGGGTGCAGGAATAGGGGGACAGGCTTGAGAGGGATTTAAGGGGGTGCAGGAATAGGGGGACAGGCTTGAGAGGGGTTTAAGGGGGTGCAGGAATAGGGGGACAGGCTTGAGAGGGATTTAAGGGGGTGCGGGAATAGGGGGACAGGCTTGAGAGGGATTTAAGGGGGTGCGGGAATAGGGGGACAGGCTTGAGAGGGGTTTAAGGGGGTGCAGGAATAGGGGGACAGGCTTGAGAGGGATTTAAGGGGGTGCGGGAATAGGGGGACAGGCTTGAGAGGGATTTAAGGGGGTGCGGGAATAGGGGGACAGGCTTGAGAGGGGTTTAAGGGGGTGCAGGAATAGGGGGACAGGTTTGAGAGGGATTTAAGGGGGTGCGGGAATAGGGGGACAGGCTTGAGAGGGATTTAAGGGGGTGCGGGAATAGGGGGACAGGCTTGAGAGGGGTTTAAGGGGGTGCAGGAATAGGGGGACAGGTTTGAGAGGGATTTAAGGGGGTGCGGGAATAGGGGGACAGGCTTGAGAGGGATTTAAGGGGGTGCGGGAATAGGGGGACAGGCTTGAGAGGGGTTTAAGGGGGTGCAGGAATAGGGGGACAGGTTTGAGAGGGATTTAAGGGGGTGCGGGAATAGGGGGACTGGCTTGGGGGGAACTGGGTGGGTGTGGGAGTACGAGGACAGCAGGCTTGGGGGGAACTGGGTGGGTGTGGGAGTAGGGGGACAAACTTGGGGGGTACAGGAGTAGGGGGACAGGATTGGGAGGGTTTTGGGGGGTGTTAGAGTAGGGGGGCAGGCTTTGCCGGGGACTGAGGGGGTTTAGGAATATTGGGATAGGTTTGGGGTGGGTAGAAACCCTGTCCCCTATTCCCGCACCCCCCAGAAACATTCATATCCTTAGAGTGAAAGATATGAATGTTTCGAGTATTTAAACTTATGAATCGGGATTCGAATTTCTGACTGGCCCAAAATTGGCAAAGACAGGGGAGAAACGCAGGAGTGGAGCCAACTGTACAGTCGGCGGCAAAAGTCCTGTCGCCTCACTTGCTTCACCGAGGCACGCGATGTTCATAGACTCGAGATTATTAGGTGTAGAAAACGTGTGTATTTCTCGAGTCCATGAACACATTGAGGGAGAAGGAGGGAGGGAGGAAAGGGGCGGGACTTGCGAGATAGAGAGAGGGGGGGGGGGGGGGGGAGGAGAGATCAACAATGTTACCAACTCAAATCAAGTCTCTCAGTCAGGAAGGGGGCTCGAAATATATGTCCACGATAGTAACGTCATGGTCTAATGTACTGCAACACCTTCCAATGAGATGGCTTCGAAAAATGATCCGAAACTATAGCTGTTGGTGTGTGCAATTTTGGTTCATAAAATTAACTCAAATAGCTCTCTTTTATTCACCAGGTTGCAGTACATTAGACCATGACTTTACCTCCGCCACATTGGGTCATCAAACTGTAACCCAAATGTTGTCTGGTGGTCGTGGGTCACCGACATCACAACTCACTCTGATTCTATTATGGTGTAACACTATTTAAAGGGTTGAGGGAATAGAGGCACAGGCTTGGGGAGGTTTAGGGGGGGTGCAGGGGTAAGGGACAGGCTTGGGGGATTTTGGGGTGTGTGGGAGTAATGGGACAAGCTTAGGGGGGGTTAGGGGGGTGCGGGAGTAATGGGACAAGCTTAGGGGGGGTTAGGGGGGGGCGGGAGTAGGGGGACAGGCTTGGGGAGGTTAGGAGGGTGCGGGAATAGGGGGACAGGCTTGGGGGGTTAGGGGGGTGCGGGAATAGGGGGACAGGCTTGGGGATTAGGTAGGTGTAGGAATAAGAGACATACTTTCTACCCACCCAAAGCCTGTCCCCCTATTCCAGCACCCCCCCAGTCTCCCCCAAGACTGTCCCCTACTCCTGCACCCACTTAAAAGACGGTGACAAAAAGTAATACTTCAGAAAACATCTAAAGTATAACTATAAAACAATAATAAAAAAAATTACGTTAGTACATATTTCCAAACCTATTGTACCAGAGAAATAAATAGGAATATAAATATTGGTGTAATTCTCTGGCCTGTGACCATATGTCTGTCTCCACTTCCCTGTGAACCACTTAACACTACCAAGGCTGCCTAAACTCATAATTACCTGTATAAGAATATTTGAATAATAGGATAATAATGATGTAACAACAAATGTACTACAGTATGTACTATGAACATATTGTACCTTTGGTTGGGTTGGAGGCTGGAGTCTTTTCCAGCTTTATCTCCTCAAGCATTTCATCATCACCAATAGAGAGAGAGAGAGCACTGAGGAAGATAACTCCAAGGATTGGCTTGTAAGATAAAAATTATACATACATTGCATAAAAGAAACATTTCCTGATAACTGCATTAATAATTGCTTCTTGAAAGAAACAACAACATAATATTGTTCATCAAGGCTCCATCTCTATAAGTAAGCACTTCATGTAATATTGGCTTAATTAAATTTAATATGCATATGTTTCAAATTTTCCTTTATATTTTGTATCAAAATATTCCTCAACAGTATTGCATGTCATTGCAGACCATGCAGTTGTCCAAATTACCATTGCATAGCCTTACCTTTCTACAGTATCTAGATGATCAACATTTAAGGTGATAATTCTTTTTTGTTACATTGGAGTGCCTCGAATCCTCCAAAGTATGCCAGGAAACAGAACCAGAAGAGCAAAACTAATAGTGTTCTGATGCTTGGAATAGTTCAGAGGATTCGGTTGCTCCAGAATTACCAACACAAAATTTCCCCCTTAATGAAGCAAACCACTAAATAAAAAATAAAATATAAAAATAGGCAAAACCACTTCAAGTGTTCCTCACCTAGTTGATAATTATGTGGTTGTGTGCTCTGTTCTTGAGGAAGAAAACCTTCTCAGCTGTGGGGTTGGGCCAGGACAGGACTCCCTTTTTGTCAACACACAACACAACACAGGTTCTGGAAAAGCAGTCAAATAGATCAACAAACCAATACCTATAGCTATAGTCACCTAACCTTCCCAAACCATCAACCTATCACATCAAAATGATTCTTAGTGATAGTGATGTGTGTAAATAAGGTGTGGTTCATGGCTTTCATAGATCTGTCGAAAGCTTTTGACACCATCAGCCGAGAAACCATGTGGGAAATCTTACGCAAATGTGGTTGCCCTCCAAAATTCATTGCGATAACACGACAATTTCATGACAGTATGATGGCTAGGGTCTCTGTGGGAGGAAACGAGTCCGAGCCTTTCTCAGTAAGCACTGGTGTGAGACAAGGCTGTGTCCTGGCACCAGTACTTTTTAACATCTTTTTAATCTGTGTCACAACAATCTTACGCAGGGACATCCAAAACAGAGCCGGAGTAACCTTAGACTACAGACTGGATGGAAGCCTCTTCAACATACAGAGATTACAGGCATCAACAAAGGTAACAGAAGAACACATACTGGAACTACAGTATACAGACGACTGTGCCCTATAGTTACACACACTCCAGACGCTCTATAAGCAACTCTAACCGCCGCTGTCACCGCATATAATAGATTGGGACTGTCTGTAAATATCCAAAAGACAGAAGTAATTTGTCAGTGGAATAATCCACCACCACTGGCAGAACCCCAATTCAGAATTAGAGGGGAAATACTCAAGAATGTGTCATATTTTAAATATATTGGCAGTTTCCTCTGCACAACATCTAACCTAGATATCGAAATCCAACACAGGATAAAGCAAGCTGCAGCATCCTTTGGCAGATTGCGTGACAGAGTGTTTCAGAACGAAGACCTTACACTGAACACTAAAGTCACTGTGTACCGGGCCATTTGTTTGTCATCACTGCTTTATAGATGTGAGGCCTGGACACTTTATAGAGGCCACCTTAAACTACTGCAAAAGATCTTGGGGATTACGTGGAGGGACCGTATCCCCCACATAGAAATATTACAAAGAACCAACAGCATCAGTGTGGAGGCTACCATTGCTAAAACTCAGCTGCGATGGCTGGGGCATGTAATCAGAATGTCCGAGGAACGTCTCCCACGGAAGATCCTCTATGGACAATTACACCAAGCCCGTAGAAATGCTGGGGGACCTAAGAAACGACTAAAAGACCACCTGAAGAACACATTAAAATTCTGTGGCATAGAACCAGCAAGACTAGAGGACCTTGCTTCTGAGAGAGATGTGTGGCGCTCAAAGTGCTGGCAGGGAGTGCTGGCCCTCGAGGAGAAGAGAACACAACATCACCATGAAAAACGTCAGAGAAGACACGCACGCATGGCCCAGCCTCGTCCACCGGATCCCATGTACCAGTGCCCCGACTGCAACAAACGATGTGCGTCCAGAATAGGACTCTACAGCCATCGCAGAACACATAGGTGAAAAGGAGAAGACGTCATCATCGGACAACGATGGACAACCATAAGCAAGTAAGCAAGTGCGTGTGTGTGTGTGTCCTCTTGTCTCCTGCATAGTGACGTGTATAAATAAGGCGTGGGTCATCTAGTGAGTGTGTGTGTGTCCTCTTGTCTCCTGTATAGTGACGTGTATAAATAAGGTGTAGTCATCTAGTCCTGAGGTTGAGGTATAGAAAACAAAAAATGGTGTATCCCTTTTAATTTGAAGTTCATATTCTCTTCCTTTCCCTTCACTATCCCTCCCTTCTTCCCCTCTCTCTGTTTTATTATCTGATATACTGCCACGAGCACTAATACGCATACAGGTGTGTTTCGAATACCTAGAGACAGTAAATAGATGCACAATATTTCGTTGGTGAATTTGTCCTGTTCAAAGCTTCAACCAGAGCTGTAAATTTATTAGTGCTCATTACTGTTTCTCTTTGCCTGGTATGTCTCACAACTATGTCTAGCCAAATTCATTTTCGTCACCGATCCTTTCATTACTTTTTATTTCTTACATATTTTAAGTGACCCCATGTTGTAGTTAGAACATTGGAGGTTAGTGAGTCCTTTAAACACTGCCATGAAACACACACACACACTTATATGGAAGGAGCTTGTTTCGTGGCATGGTCAGGAGGAATCAGAAGCCACCAAGTCTCATACACGATCACAGGGTCCTTACAGGGGTGTGGGAATAGGGGGACAGGCTTGGGGTTTTTTTGAGGGGTGCAGGAGTAGAGGGACAGGCTTGGGGGGGGGGACTGAGGGGGTGCAGGAATAGGGGGACAGGTTTGGAGTGGGTAGAAAACCTGTCCCCTTATTCCCGCATCCCCCCAAGCCTGTCCCCCTAATCCCACCCACCCTTAACTATCGCCTTTCCTATATATAAACTTTTGGAGACAGGATTTCCTCACCCACTCACCCTTATATTAAACTTTACCAGGTGACCAAAGTAGAAAATGTAGCCAGGCTCCACTTGTTGTCTTCAAAATATCCCGAAGCTCACAGACGACTACACAAACACGTCCGTTCACTACCACTGTCAGCCACTACTACTGTGTGTGTGTGGGTGTAAGAAAGAGAGAACGTGAGTGTGTGTGTGTGTTCTCTGGTCACAGCCAAGCAATATGTCCTTCATCATCTTAGTCAATACCCATGTTTCATAATCATAACCATAATAATACCAACGTTTCATTACAGTAAGTCTCAACTTACATATTCTACAAATACTCTTTCTGTGTCTGTGTGTGTGTTTATATTTTCTTTTCTTTTTTATAGAGTAATGTTGTTTATCATCAGTTCTTTATTACTTCTATGTATGTATGTATGTATGTATCACTTCACCCTTATTGTCCATCACAGATAAAAATACTTTAAGGGACAGTGTAATATAGTAAGCAATTTGGAAAAAAAAGTCCTCCAAATATTGCTATGAAACACACACACCTATATGGAAGAAGCTTATTTGTTTCGTTGCATAGACAGGAGGAATCAGAAGCCTCCAATTTACACACACACCTTTATGGAAGGAGCTTATTTGTTTCGTAACATAGACAGAAGGAATCAGAAGCCTCCAATTTTCATACACGATCACAGAGTTCTAAATAAACAAAGGATATAATAATACAACACTGATATGCAACAAATGCAAACTTTTTGTTTTTATTAAATCACAGGTTACAATAAAAGCAAATAATTCCAACAAACTATTCTCAGCAACATGATGCTACAATAATTTTTACTCATCTGGAATTATTTCCTGGCATACTTTGGGTGATTCAAGGTATTCCAATGTACACTCGAGCTCATAAATTCGCGACCACATCCTCAAAATGTTTATGTCATCTGAGCTGGTAACACTGTGTGGGGAAGGTGTCATTGTAGGTATAAGATTGTATCATATCCATCTACTATGTTCCACCAACTCTGATTCCTCCCCAAATAAATGTTACCAGCTCAAATGACATAAACATATAAGTACGTGGTCCCAAATAAATGTTACCAGCTAAAATGGCATAAACATATAATTACGTGGTCCCAAATAAATGTTACCAGCTAAAATGGCATAAACATATAATTACGTGGTCCCAAATAAATGTTACCAGCTAAAATGGCATAAACATATGAGTACGTGGTCGCGAATTTACGAGCTCAGGTGTACAGCCACAATCAAATATCCACCAACACTTTCCTTCCATCGTGGTAAATATTATCTTGGTAATAAAGAACAATACGTGAATGATTTTGCAGCACCTCATAATAATAATATCCACCAACACTTTCCTTCCATCGTAGTAAATATTATCTTGGTAATAAAGAACAACACGTGAATGATTTTGCAGCACTTCATAATAATAATATCCACCAACACTTTCCTTCCATCGTGGTAAATATCTTGGTAATAAAGAACAACACGTGTATAATTTTGCACCACCTCATAATAATAACTGAGGGGGTTGAGTTGACATAAGGTGTTGTTGTATGATTATATTTTGATATAATACTGATTTATTTGTACGATGGAAGGTAAGTGTCGTTGGTTATTTGATTGTGGCTGTATCAAAAGTATAAGCTACTATGTCATTAAAATACAGGTTATATTCAAAGGACAGAAAACTGTAAAGGTCTGTGTGTGTGTCAGTCCAACCACAGAGTGTCAGAATCATTCATTCTTTTTATTCTAGATATTATAGAACACACACACACTTTCTCTTTTTCAATTTCTTTCATGCACAAAAAACAAAAACACACCAACTCTCCCTCTGTGTCTCTTTCTCTATCCAACTCACACACACACACACACACACACACACACACAAAAAAAAAAAAAAAAAAAAAAAAAAAAAAACAGAATAAAAACACCAGCATATATAACATCAGTAAGTATCAGATATAAACAATGAATGATACATATTCGGTTACATTGTAACCTACAGTTGTGGTCAATAAATCATCCATATAAGAGTAACTCACGTCAGATTTTAACAGCTTACCTCTGTTCCTTAACTGATAAACTTTCCAATAAATAGGTTAAGTACCATCGTTTACTTTATTACAAGAAGCTATACACTACTTAAAACAATAATTACACACACACACTCACTTTAATTAAGTACCATCGTTTAATTAATACAAGCAGCTACACACTACTTAAAACAATAACATTACATGTAAACGTGAAAACATTAAACAGCAAATTGTTATATAGTTACGTATATGTGAATGATTATTATTGACCACGACTGTACATAGGGTCGATTCCACAGCGGTTCATAATGGTTTGTTAGCATGCAAGCGAAAGAATCTTAGCCGTGTAGATGACTTTTTGCAACACAACATTTATAGGACAACTAAGTGTGACTATTTAAACACTACTAGTATTATAGTCAAAGAGACAAAGTATGATAATTATTTACTGTGAATTAATTAAATACTTAAAGGCAAAACAAGAACATTCTGACACTGTATACCTCTGTTAATTAAGGACCCTGTGATCGTGTATAAAATTGGAGACTTCTGCTGATTCCTCCTGACCATGCCACGAAACAAACCCCTTCCCTATAAGTGGTGTTTCGTGGCAATATTTGAAGGACTCATTTATCTCCAACTTTTAGACTACATCACACAGGATCCATTAAAGGTGAACATTCTCCCAATATGTTGTGACAGACTAAGAGGAAAATATACACCATTATTATCATCCTTATTCTTAACACTGTATAATTATATGATATATATAGGTGTTGTGTTAACATACCTTTGATTAAACAAACTCAAACAAGTAAAACAAAAGGAACCAATCATAATATAACCTGGTAATTATTAAAAAGGAAATATCTTAATTGATTAGTATTGTATTGTTCCCTTGTTATAAGTAAATATGGAAACTGGTGGTAATTATTTTATTCATTGAGAGAGTTAATTAAAGGTTTGATTATCTTGTTGGTGAAGGAAGGTCTCTAGAGATTCTTGTTAAACTATGTCATCAAACAACTGATTCTTTATTAGTACCATTGAGGGAATCACTACCACTACTATCACTACTACCACTACATCAACCACTACCATATCCACTGCTACATCAACCACTACCACCTCTACTACTACCACCACCACCACTACTAAATCAACCACTACCACCTCCACTACAACCACCACCACTACTATTACAACTACATCAACCAGTACTACTAAATCAACCTCTACCACCACCACCCCTACATCAACCACTACCACCACCACTACTACCACCACTACTACTACAGCTACATCAACCACTACTACTAAATAAACCACTACCACCTCTACCACCACCACTACATCAACCACTACCATCTCCACTACTGCCACCACCACCACTACTACCATCGCCACCACCACCACCACTACTACTACGACCACTACCACCACTACTACTACTACAACGACCACTTCCACCACTTCCAGTACTACTACTACTACCACCACCTACACTACTACCACCCTCATATCCACTACTACCACCACTACTACTACTACTACCACCACTACCACCACTACTACCACTACCATCACTATCTGGTACTGGTGCTCGTCTATAAAGAAGGAGAGCCAGCCTACGACACATTGGGGCAAGATACAGCATAATGTTAATGTCCACAAACCTAATCCAAGAGAAGTATAGAATTACAGATATTATTGTGGCAAAGAATAGGGTCATTATTTCTACCCTCGGCACATACAATCCCACATTGAGGATTTCTGCTTTCCATACCTGGTCACACAACGTTATGTTCCGTGTTGAGTTTGTTTCTTGTTCAGAGTCAGTAGTGTTGGGTTCAAGGTCAGAAATGTCTTTTTTAATTTCCGTGATATCTTTCTCAATTTCCGTAACATCTTGCAAAATGTCTGAAATATTAGCACACATGTTGAGTATAAGAGAAAAAGAGATAGAGAGAGTGAGAAAAATATTAACACACATGTTAAGTATTTAGAAAGAGAAAACAAAAATATTAACACCAATGTTGAGCATGAGAGAGAGAGAGAGAGAGAGAGAGAGAGAGAGAGAGAGAGAGAGAGAGAGAGAGAGAGAGAGACAGAGAGACATAATAACGATATAATTTTCTCATCATTAAAATAATATTTACTCATACTGTGAACAAGTAATTATTTCTTAACACTATAGATACTCTTTATGTGTGTGTGTGTGTGTGTGTGTGTGTGTGTGTATGTGTGTGTGTAATTCAATGAGTTGTCTGTTGGTTGATGTGTGTGTGTGAGTTTGTGTGTATGTGTGTGTGTGTATGTGTGTGTAAACCACTAAGTTGTTGACATTGTTTGCTCCTGTGTGTGTGTGTGTGTGTGTGTGTGTGAGTTTGTGTGTGTGTGTGTGTGTGTGTGTGTGTGTGTATGTGTGTGTAAACCACTAAGTTGTTGACATTGTTTGCTCCTGTGTGTGTGTGTGTGTGTGTGTGTGTGTGTGTGTGTGTGTAAACCACTGAATTACTTTGTTGGTTGGTGTTACTACTTATGTGTGTATGTGTGCGTTTGTGTTTATGTATGTGTGTAAACCACTAAGTTGTTGACATTGTTTCCCCCTGTGTGTGTGTGTGTGTAATTCAATGAGTTGTCTGTTGGTTGATGTGTGTGTGTGAGTTTGTGTGTGTGTGTGTGTGTGTAAGCCACTGAGTTATTTTGTTGGTTGGTGTTTCCTCTTGTGTGTGTGTGTGTGTGTGTGTGTAAACCCCTAAGTTGTTGACATTGTTTCCCCCTCTGTGTGTGTGTCTGTTGATAGGTCAGGTTGTATGTTATATTGTGTATAAGATAAGTTTGGTTACACTCACCAGTGGGACAGGGTTGACTCACTGTACCACACTCCTTCATCCAACAATTAAGAGTAATAGTAAGGTTGGGAAAGTGAGGCATTGGTCGGCTACAGTTGTATTGTTGAACATTCTGGTTGTGTCCTGGTGTGGTATCAGTCACCCTCATCCAGTCTATTCCTACCTGTAAGATTAAGTTATTATTATTACACATTCATAAACACACCTAGTATAATGTACAGTACAGTTGTAACATATAGTCCTTGACCAGGGTGTGAAGGAAAGTCTGTTCAATGACTATGTGCTTTGACTGTACATACTGCGTATATGTGTACAGGCCTAATGTACATAATGTGTATATATATACTGGCCTAATGTACATATAATGTGAACACTTGTATTAATATAACTGTATTCAGTGAAATATAATACACACACACGTGGAAAACTTACCCAAGAGAAAACTCAGAGAGGTGCACACACACATACACATACATACATACATGGAAACATCATCCAACACAGAACACACATATACACACAGACACACACACACACACACACACACACACACACATATATATATATATATATATATATATATATATATATATATATATATATATATATATATATATATATATATATATATATATATATATATATATATATATATATATATATATATATATATATATATATATATTATTATAAATATAGTTTTTATAATTGTAATTGTTATCATTAAAATTATTATTGTTAAAAGTATTAGCATTAAAGTTATTATCATTATAATTATTATTAATATTATAATTATTATCATTACTATTATTATAATTATAGTTATTATTATCGTTGTAATTATTATAATAATTATTATCATTATTATTATTATTATTATAATTATCATCATTATTAATTTGATCATTATCATTATAATTATCATTAATATTATCATTATCATTAATATTATTATTAATATTATTATTATCATTATCATTGTCATTGTTATTATTATTGTTGTTATTATTGTTATTATTGTTGTTATTATTACTATTATTATTATTATTATCATTATCACTATTATTATCATAATCTTTACTATTACTATTATTATTATTATTATTATTATTATTATTATTATTATTATTATCATTATTAATAATAATCAATAATAATAATTAACAACAATAACAACAACAACAGAAACAACAACAGCAACAACAAGAGTAACAACAACAACAACAACATCAACAGCAGCAGCACAACAACAACAACAGAACAACAACAACAATAACAGCACAACAACAACAATAACAGCACAACAACAGCAACAACAACAACAACAACAACAGCAAGAAGAAGCAGATATTAATAATGATAATATAAATAATAATAATGAGAGAGTAATAATAATAATAATAATAATAATAATAATAATAATAATAATAATAATAATAATAAAAATGATAATAATGATAATAATAATAGTAATAATAATAAAGTGAGGGATTGTTAATAATGATAATAATAAGAAATAGAGATAGAGAGAGACATGACCTATTAATGAAGTGAACTGTACACATCTGACCTGAACCAAGTAGTATCGTGGAGGTGATGTGGTTGAAGGTGTGTCATTGTATACCTTAACACGGGTGGAGTCAGGAATGTACCCACCACACCTCACCTGCTCCAGCCACACATGTTGACCCATGGTGTTGTTTGGAGTGTTAGTCATCATTATATAGGCACCAGTATCATCATCATCATCACTAGAGTACAACAACCCAATACTCCAGTGTTGGTTTGGTAGGCCCTTGAAGGTAAGTCTGGTCTCTTGTTTCTTCCCTTCCATCACATCTATTATCCTCGTAGGCAACGATGACTTTAGTTTGGTGTACTCTGAAGGTGAGACAGTGAAATGATAGTGTTGTGTTCACCTTCATAGCCTCCTACTCTATCTTTCCTTATCAATACAGTTATAGTTAGAGAGAGAGAGAGAGAGAGAGAGAGAGAGAGAGAGAGAGAGAGAGAGAGAGAGAGAGAGAGGCCTTGTAGGATTTAGTCAATAGCGATAGAGAGGTGGGATAGCAAGAACAAAGGAAATAGAAAAAAAAAAGAGGGACAGATAGCAATTACAATAAATAAAATAATAGTTAGTGCTTCATTCGTTTTCTCTGGTGACTTCGTCTTATAGAAAATGATTAATGAGCAGTATTTTATAGGGTAACTATGATAAAATAACTATATATAATTTACACTTATTTTAATAATTTCCCATATTGTAACCCCTTTATCTCTCTCTCTCTCTCTCTCTCTCTCTCTCTCTCTCTCTCTCTCTCTCTCTCTCTCTCTCTCTCTCCCATGCCTTTTTTCACCAACTCTCTATCTCTTTCTTTTTCTCTCTCTTCCTTCTTTCTCCATCTTTCATTATATTTTCCTTCTCTCTCTCATTTTCTCTCTCATGCCTTTTTTTCCCCTTCTCTCCTTCTCTTATGTCTTTCTTTCCACCTTCTCTCTCTCTCTCTCCTGCCTTCTTTTTCCATCTTCTTCTTTCCTCTCTCTCTCTCTCTCTCTCTCTCTCTCTCTCTCTCTCTCTCTCTCTCTCTCTCTCTCTCTCTCTTGTGTGTGTGTGTGTAAAGAGATGGATATAAAAATATATTATAATATTATACTGATAGATGTATATTGGTATTACTGACCTGTTATGGTGGGAGGTGATAACACACAAACACAAAAATCATCTCTCTCTCCCTCTGTGTGTGTGTGTGTGTGTGTGTGTGTGTAAAGAGATAGATGTATGAATGGATATACTAATAGATATATGTTGGTGTTACTGACCTGTTATGCTGGGAGGTGATAACACTTGACCACAGTAATCACCGTCATAACACCACACCCTCAGCTTCTTGTAAGGGAAGCCAAGCACACCTCGGGGACACTGTTGCTCACCTACAAGACTTTGTTGATTCTCTCCCACATGTTGATATACCTGCATCCTCCACTCAGTAATCTGTAACACCATCAACACCATTAGTTTCACACACACACACACACACCACTTTGTAATCTGTAGCACCATCAACACCATAGATTTCACACACACACACATACACACACACACACACATACCACTTTGTAATCTGTAGCACCATTAACAATATTGGTTTCACACACACAAACACACACACACACATCACTTTATAATCTGTAACACCATCAACACCATCGGTTTCACACACACACACACACACACACACACATACCACACACACACACACACCACTTTGTAATATGTAGCACCATTAACAACATTGGTTTCACACACACACACACACACACACACACACACACACACACACACACACACACACACACACACACACACACACACACAACCATACACCACTTTGTAATCTGTGGCACCATCAACACCACAGATTTCACACACACACGCACACACATAACTTTGCAATCTGTAACACCATAGATTTCACACACACACACACACACACACACACACACACTATCTTTCTATTCCCGCACCCCCCAAACATCCCCCAAGTCTGTCCCCTACTCCCGCACCCCTTTAAACTTACATAACCAATATAACATAATTATCACCTTACGAAGAAAGAGAGAGAGATAGAGAGGGGGAAAATAAAAAAATAAAGAGAGAGATAATAAAATAAGTAAAGAGAGAGAGAGAGAGAGAGAGAGAGAGAGAGAGAGAGAGAGAGAGAGAGAGAGAGAGAGAGAGAGAGAGAGAGATAGAGAGGTTTACCTTGAGTATGATATTGATGGTGTCGTGTGCTGGTGTGATATTCCAGGGAGTCAACACACGACCAACATAATCCTGGAGACAAGTGAACCCCAGAGACTCATTACCAGCAGATGGATAGCGTTCGAAGGTTATCCATCCCACAGGGGTATTATGAGTATCTGGAGCACTAATCTCCAGTCCTACAGTGTTGTCATCCTCAGTGCTTGGTGGAGGTGTGAGGACGAACTCTGCCTCCAGCACCACCAACACCTCCTTCATCATCATCATCGTGTTGTTGTTGTTGTTGTTGTAGTGGTGGTGGTGGTATTGTAGTGGTTCCCTGTAGCCCCGTAGGTGTGGTATATTCATCACATCACAGTGTGTTGGGTTCTTCACTGTTGTGGCTTCACTCTCTGATGGACAACACATAGAAATACACGTTACCTTTAATTTTATATGATGCAATATATATTAGGGGGGTGCAGGAGTAGGGGACAGACTTGGGGCATTTTGGGAGTGTGGGAGGAGGGGGACAGGCTTGGGTGGTTAGGAGGGTGCGGGAGTAGGGGGACAGGCTTGGGAACGGTTTAGAGAGATGCGGGGGGGGTTAGGAGGGTGCGGGAGTAGGGGGACAGGCTTGGGGGGTTAGGGGGTACAGGAATAGGGGGATAGGTTAGGGCAGGGGGACAGGCTTGGGAAGGGGGGTTAAGGGGGTGCGTGAGTAGGGGGACAGGCTTGGAGAGGTTTAGGGGTGTGTGGTTTTTTTTTGGGGGGCGCGGGAGTAGGGGACAGGCTTGGGGAATTTTGGGGGGTGCAGGGGTTGGGGAACAGGCTGGGGGGGCTTAGGGGGGTGCTGGAGTAGGGGACAGGGTTTGGGGGGGGTTAAGGGGGTGCAGGAATAAGGGAAAAGGCTTGGGAAGGGTTTAGGGGGTGTAGGGGGGGGGGGTTTAGGGGGGTGCGGGAATAAGGGGACAGGCTTGGGAACGGTTTAGGGAGATTTGGGTTTTTTGGGGGGTGCAGGAGTAGGGGGACAGTCTTGGGGAGGGTTAGGGTGGTGCATGAATAGGGGACAGGCTTTCTACCCACCCCAAGCCTCTCCCCTTATTCCCACCCCCCCTAACCCCCCCCCTACACCCCCTAAACCCTTCCCAAGCCTTTTCCCTTATTCCTGCACCCCCCAGTCCCCCCCCAAGCCTGTTCCCTACTCCTGCAACCCCTTAAGGAGGTAATGTATGTATGTATGTATTCGTATGTATGTGTGTTTTAAAATTATTATTATTGTATGTGTGTGTGTATGTGTATATGTATGTATGTGTATGTGTATGTGTGTGTGTGTGTATGTACGTATGTGTGTGTATGTGTATGTATGTGTATGTGTATGTATGTACTGTACATATGTGTGTGTATATGTATGTGTATATGTGTGTGTATATTTGTTTATTATAGTATATTATAGTACATTTAGTATATTAGTATATTTGTTTACCTGGTCCTATGTGTCTGTGTGACAAATTAGTGGATGAAGAAATAATGTAGGCCTATCTTTGCGAGTGTGTGTGTGTGTGTGTGTTTGTGTGTGTGTGTGACCACTCCAATGTACCACAAGTGTAAAACCTCCTTACCTTGGTGTTACGTGCTTAATTTTCTTATATTGATATTTATATGATAGTTGTCAATAACTTTTCATTCACAATTAATGCTATAAAAATCCTTGTCTGACATTCAATATAATACTAATATAGTATATAATTTAATTAATTAATATCAACATAAGTTGATGGATTAGACTAACCAGTGTTGCAGAAGTTGATGGTTGCACATTGTTCAACATTATCTGGACACTTGACTGTCAGTTGAAGTTGTGGGAACTCTGGTAGGTCGTAGGGACACTTGTATTCCATCAACTTCTGGTTCTTCTCCTCCTCCTCATTATTATTAGTCGACAACTCCACCCAACACTCTCCTCCCTGAAATAATAACACACATCATTATTTACATCATTATTATAATTATCTAGTAATAGTTAGATTAGCTTAGGTTACTATATGCTAAGTTTCTGCAGGTTAGATTAGATTTGGTTAGGCTAAGTTATTGTAAGTTAGGTTACTGTAGGTTAAGTTGGATTAGATTTAGTTAGGTAAGGTTTGGTTAAGTTATTTCATGTTAGGTTAGGTTAGATTAGCTTTGGTTAGGTAAGGTTTGGTTAGGATAGACTAGGTTAAGTTAGCTTTGGTTAGGTAAGGTTTGGTTAAGTTAGGTATGGATAGATTAGGGTTGGTTACACTAGGTTAGGTTAGGTCAGGTTATGATAATAATTGTCATAATTTTACATGTATGAATTGCTAATAAAGAGAACAACTGACCTTCTTCTTGAGATATTTAGGTTGTTTTTTCCACTTGAAGCTGGTGAATGACAATGGGAAGGTGATCTTGTCGTCGGTGTCGTAGTAAAGATGCCAACATCCAACACGCAGCTTGAGAAAGTCTTGAAGTGCCAGCTTGGTGATGACATCTTGTCCTGTGATGGTTTTGACACTGGAAAGATTATTTTTATTAGTACCGGTACAGGAACACTTGATGTTGACTTGGTTATGAGGTCCGGTAATGTGATCGATGTCAAGTCTTGCCAGAGTTTGATTATCCTCTTGATTCATGATGTGGAGACTTGTCCCCCACGTGGTATTATTATCAGGTGGAGACAACAACTGAAAGCGAGTCTCCAGGACACCTTCACCAATTTTGTTCATCTTTAATGGTTGTTGAGGCACCATGGATGACTGGTTGTAGGCGGGACATTCTGGTGAGAGAGGAAAGTTGTTAGTGATGTTTTTAATATTGGGCAATTTCTCTGTTTTGCACACACACACACACACACACACAAACATCCTTCTTCATTCCTTTCTCGATTTTGCACACACACACACAGATATCCTTCTTCCTTCCTCTCTTTTTTGCACACACACACACACACACATACATCGTTCTTCCTCCCTCTATCTTTTTTGCACACACACACACACAGTAACAAACAATAATGAGCCAACTTACCAGTACGTATACGAGCATCAACAGGTGGTGTAAGAGCCAACACCATCACCACCATCACCAGTATTACACTCTGTCCACACATATTGTCTGTAATATAATAATAATAATAATAATAGCCTCTGTACACACACACACACACACACACACACACACACACACATATATATATATGTATTACCCTATCATTGTAAACACACACACTACTCTATCGTTGTACACACATACACACACTATCAATCTACACACACACACACACACACACATAATATTTCACTCCATCTGCACATGATGTCTGTAATATAAACAATAGTAATAATAGCCCCTGTACACACACACACAGACACACACTATACTATAACAATAACAATAACACTGGTTCCATTATACAGTGATATTCGTTTGTTACCTTCCTAACCAACCACACTTGTACATGCCTTACACCCGTAGTTAAAAAAAGAAATTGAGGGCCCTTACTGGAGCTCTATGAATTCTCCAAACTACTCCAGGCAACTGATTCCCAATTAGAAATACTGAAGGGTTCTGTGGCCTGGATTATTTCGAGGGTCCACAGAGCTCCAGTAAGGGCCCTCAAATGTTTTTAAACTACGGGCCTTACACCTGAAATGCTCTACACTCTACACTACCGTCTACAAATGCCAAAGGACGACTCCACACCTATCGCAGTCGTTCTCGCAACCCTTGACAGGTTCTTCAAGGCTCAAACGAATGAAGCCTTGAGAAGATGTGAGTTGTTTAGTTGTAGACAGAAGGCAGGTGAGCAGTTCAATGAGTTCTTTGTTCGAGTAAAGAATTTATCTGAAGCAGTGGATGTCTGTAAGGGAGGTGATGTTAGTTGTGAGGAAACTCAGATGAAACAGGTGATTTTAATGGGTATCAGGGATCAAGATTTAGTGTAGGAATTAATCCGTATCATACCTACTAAGTCCCTTGACCAAGTGGTACGGCACTGTTATACCCATGAAGCAGCTAGGCATACTTTTAAAAATGTTTGTGCTGTGTCAAAGTATAAAAAGGAGAAGAAATATAAACAGTACCCTGTAAGGACAAGTACACTCCTCCAGGCATGTGTCAGAATTGTGGTAAGACACATGATAAGGGCCAATGTTCAGCCACTGATCTCATGTCTCGTAATTGTGGTAAAAAAGGACATTTTGCAAAAACGCCACATTGACCTGCTAAAAATGCTACTTGTCGTATTTGTAGTAAAATAGGTCATTTTGACAGTTGTTGCCGATCGACCACGAAGGCTGGAGAGGAACCATTTAAGGGAGGACGACGACAGTCTGCTGGGCATATCACCCAGGACTCCAAGGGTAGTGGTGCTCGTCGTGTCCAAGCCGCCACTCGCACCCCCTCCGAGACCTCCCCACTCATTGTTGTCAATGTTACCTACGGAAAAGGAACATACACCCTTGGCATGTTACCTGATATGGGAGCTGACACAACAATCATTGGTCCAGACCACTTGCAACACATCGGATTGTCTCTTAGTGATCTTCAACCACCTCCACAGACTCCAACTTATGCAGCCGACGGGTCCCTTATGAAGTCTGCAGTCGGATCGGTACAACTACAGGTGGAGGAACGTAGTACACAGGAGTGGATGGATGTTCACCATGGATTCTCCATACCACTCCTTTCCCACAGGGCTTGCAGAGAATTAGCGCTAATCCTCTAGCGTTTTCCCCACCCGATTGCCCAGGTCACTCATGCATGTGTACAGAAAGGGAAAGATAGTAGTGCAGCAGGACTACCGTCACCAGCCAAGCCATCTCCAACCTGGTCGAATACTGCAGCACCTTCACAGGCTAGGGAGTACTACCTGAAGGAGTATGCAGACGTGTTAGTGACAAAACAGGATCTGAGCAAGACAACACTACGGCCTATGAAGATATACTTACGAGAGGATGCACAACCCTTTGCCATATACACCTTACGACAGATCCCGTTGGCATACCAGGAAGAAGTAAGGAAGGAGATACTCAACATGGAGGCCCAGGGTATTATCACGCCTGCAGTAGACGACCAACACCCTGGTGCCACCCACTTGTTGTGGTAACCAAGCCACACAGTGGAGTGCGTATAACAACGGATCTTTCAAAGTTAAACAGTCAAGTCTCCCGTCCAGCCCACCCATCTCTCACACCATTTGCAGCTGTTAGGAGTATCCCACCTGGATCCAAGTTCTTCACAGTCGTTGATGCCTTGTGTGGCTAATGGCAGTTAGAGCTGGCTTAGGAAGATAAACCATTAACTATATTTTTCACACCTTACGGGAGATTCAGGTATCTTCGTGGCCCCATGGAATTTATAGGTAAAGGTGATGCTTTGTGCCAAAGAGGTGACGTGGCTTTACACGGTATCACCAACTGTGTGAAGGTGGTGGACAATGTTCTACTGTATGACGAGGAACTCGTGCCACACTTACAACGGCTAGACAGACTACTGGCCAAATGTAGAGAGAATGGGATTACTCTCAATGTAGACAAGTTTATGCTCGCTACATCAGAAGTAAGGTTCTGTGGATTAGTGCTGTCAGCTGATGGAATTGCACCAGACCCAGAGAAAGTGAAAGCCATTGGAGACTTCACAACACCAGCCAACGTAACTGACCTGAGATCTTTCATGGGACTGGTCAACCAACTGACAGAGTTTTCTCATGACATCTCAGAAGCTGCTCAGCCACTCCGCCCTCTTATGAGCCCCAAACATGCGATCAAGAGTACTGCTGATTATGACACCACTTTCAGGAATGTCAAAAGAGTGCTGGCCAGTCCACCAGTGAGTGTTCGACCCTAATCTACCTGCAGTTCTACATACTAATGCATCCAGACTACATGGTATAGAGTACGCATTATTGCAGGACCACGCAGGAGAACACTTGCGTCTGGTACAATGCGGCTCTCGTTTTCTCACTGATACGGAAACACGGTGTGCCATGATAGAGTTGGAGATGTTGGCCACAGTCTGAGCGATGCACAAATATGGATATTATTTGAAGGGACCGACACATTTCGAACATGTAACTGACCACCGTCCACTCATCCCCATTCTTAACCACTACACCTTGGATGCAGTTGAGAATATAAGACTACAGCGTCTCAAGGAAAAGCTGTCGCCCTTCATATTTACAGCAAGGTGGTGTCTAGGCAAGCAATTGTGCATACCCGATGCTCTTTCGCGCCATCCTGTCAGCAACCCTACGGATGAAGATGACATGCTCAAGGACATCCCTTTACAAGCTGCTGCTGCAGTACAAGTCATACGGTGTCTCGACTCAGAAGTTCAGCACCTGAATGATGACGTCCAGTTGGAGGAGCTACAGCAAGCAGCACGCACAGATGAGACATATGCAAGGCTGCTGGAGCATCTGCCCCATGGATATCCGAGCCATCAGTACGATCTCCACAAAAGTCTCCTCAATTACTGGAAGATACGGGACCAGCGGTACTGTGATGGTGACCTAGTACTCTACAGTACCTGCAGCAGTAAGCAAATCTGTTTTGTGATGCTTGCACGGTAGCCACTGTGGAGCTGAGGCTGAGGCCAGGCATCAATGCTGACATCATCATCACAGTACAAACTTGTGAGGCCTGCCAAACACTAATCCCCAGCCAGCAGAAAGAAGAATACCGGAATGACGGCCACCCAACACGACCCTTCGAATCAGTGTCTGCAGACCACTTCCAGGTAACGGGGAAGTTTATCCTCGTGATTGTGGACAGGATGTCAGGATGGCCGGCCGTCTTCCCATGTGGTGCTGATACGACTGCTTCAGCCACCATACTTCAGTTCAGGCAGTACTTCATAGACAAAGGTGTCCCCGTACGACTTCGCACTGAAGGAGGACCCCAGTTTACATCAAGGGAATTTTCAGACTTCCATCACCGCTGGATTGTCAGGCACATCCCTTCCTCGCCACACCACCCACAGTTGAATGGACATGCTGAAGCCACAGTCAAGTCTATGAAGCACCTCATTCTCAAGTTACAGTAGCTCCTACAGGCAACATAAGATGTGAGAGTTTGATAGTGGTCTTTTGGAAATGCAAAATACTTCAAACTATACATGACGATCTCCAGCACAGATCTTATATGGTCACCCTCTTTACACCTGTGTTCCAGCTCACCCTGTGTCATTCAAGCCAGAGTGGCAGCCTGACATGGAAGAGTCTGATCGTCTTACTGCCCAACGTAACCAAGAAACGCAGTCAAGATACAACAAACGAGCAAAGCAGTTACCTATTCACGTGTCAACCAGCGAGTCCGCATCCAGGACCATGTGAGTAAGCACTGGTATAGGCCTGGCGAGGTGGTGGCCCAGCCTAGTCCACACCTATACAATGTCCGCCTCCCCAATGGCCACATTATGAGGCGTAACAGGATTCACTTCTGTCTAGTGCCAGCCAGCAACAAGGACCCAACCATCAACCTTGTGGCCAACTCAACAGCTCCTTGCGACACCCCAGCACCTCGACCTTCAGCTCGTCTATGCCAACGCCAGAGGACTACTAACTGAAGCTCAAGACTCTCCTATGAGCTTAAATGGGGGAGGGAGGTGTGGTTACGTCATTGTAGCTTAGTGTAGAAACACACACATAATTTCTCATATTGTTTCACCCTTACACTTCCATATTTCAGGGGAAACTGCATTACGGTTGATATCATCTACCCAAGCAATGATATCGTAACGTAACACCATCCTAGTTGGCTACACTGCCATAGGTTATATTATACAGTGTGTGTGTACCTACTGTCGGCCTCATAATAAACACTGTTAAAGAACCTTTGGTTCCTTCGTTATCCCTATGACTTCTATAGTGCTCCAAACAACCACAGAATACGGGATATTTGATAATATACACTAACTAACCACACTGGTAAGGCTTCATTATTATCCAACAGTTAGATAATGATTATCAGTGTATAGTTTACTCACCAAATTCATTAAATATTTCACCAATAAGTCATTTACACTCTTTCTTTCTTTCGTTGTGGAATTGAGCAACTGTTTGTAGTTTACAATAATGTGATTGGTGTTGGTGTAGTAATATTATTTGCTGTGTAGTAAATACAGACATGAGTGTGTGTGGTTAATGTATTATGGTACAGAGGTCTCACATAGGTACCATATTAACCTACCATGGAGATAACAGTACGTTATGTGTTATGTGTTAATAGCTAGGTCATGTATTGTCTGTCTGTGTGTGTGTGTATGTGTGTGTGTTGAGAGTGATAATGGCTAGGGATAAGAACACATGGACCAGTAAATAGATGATGTGTTGTCTGTGTGTGTTACTTACCTTTCCTTTGTGACCACCAGACCACAGATGGACTTGTCCAGCGAGACTTCACCTGTTGTTTCAGATATCTAGCCAGACCCTGAGGACTACATATAAAGGTGTATATTAATATTGGAAACATGTACTGTGTTACAGATGTCCCTGAGTACTGTACATATAAAGGTGTATATTAATATTGGAAACATGTACTGTGTTACAGATGTCCCTGAGTACTGTACATATAAAGGTGTATATTAATATTGGAAACATATTATAAAGGTGTATATTAATATTGGAAATATGTACTGTGTTACAGATGTACCCACAGGCACGCACGGACGCAAGCACACGGATGTACGCACACAGGCCAGTACACTCAGCGATTTATCTCTTCCTGTTCAGTAATCTATACAACTTAGTAAAAGTGTTCACACCGTGATATATAAAGGTTGAGTCATTACTACTGTCAACATTCACTGTGTGTGTGTGTGTGTGTGTTAATACATATATGTGTGTATACTATTATGGTATGTGTGTGTGTGTGTGTTAATACATATGTGTGTATACTATTAAAGTATGTGTGTGTGTTAATACATATGTGTTGTATAGTATTAAAGTATGTGTGTGAGTTAATACATATATGTAATACTATTAGGGTATATGTGTGTGTGTTAATACATTCGTGTATATACTGTTTGAGTATATGTGTGTTTATACTATAATAAGTAAGGGTTGAGTCAATACAGTCGTCAGATTTTACACAATATTATATATTACAATAAATTATATTAAATGAAATATAACATTATAATGGTAATACAAGATGGTAGTGCTCCCTTATTACTTATATTAATAAATAAATAAAGTGGCTTTAGAAATATACCAACAGATAGCCAGGAAGTAAAAGGGGAGTAGTACAGTGTTGGTAAATCTGGAGCAACTGATTCCTCCATACTATTCCAAGCAACAGAACAAAATGATTTAGGTTAATGTGGTCCTGTTTCCTGGTATACTTCAAAGGAATCAAAGTGCTACAATGAACTCTAAGTATATTACCTCTACCCTTCCCTTCCTTATCCCTCTTCTCTCCTACCTTAAATACCCCTCTTCTCCCCTCCCTTTTCTCTCCCTCCTTTTCTTTACCCTATCTACCCTTACCTTCCCTTTCCTTCTCCTTTCCTCCTTTCCCCTCTTCTTCCCTCCCTTCCCTATCTCTCTTCCTCCCTCCCTTCCACACCCCACTTCTCCCTTCCCTTCCTATTCCCTCCCTTACCTACCCTTTCCTTCCTACCCATTTTCTCCCTACCCCTTCCTTTCCCTTCCATTCCTTTACCATACCTGCCCTTCCCCTCCTTTCCATACACCTCTTTTCCCTTCCCATCCTGTTTCCTCCCTCTCCCTCCCATTTTTTTACCCAATCTACCCTTCCCTTCCCTTCCCTATCCCTCTTCAAATCTTCCTTCCCTTCTTGTACCCCTCTCCTCCCTTTCTCTCATCTCCCCTCCCTTTCTTTACAGCTTCATATCCCTCTCGCTTCCTCTCCTTTACCATCCCCAATCCTCTCTTTCTTCCCTTTATCCTTTTTCTCCTATATCTTCCTTTAATTTCCTCCGTTTCCTTCATTCCTACTCTTCCCTTGTGAGGCCCACCAGGGCTGTTGTTGCCTGTACCTCCTTTGTATTCCCTCTCCTCCTAACACTTAACTCATCATTCCCTCCCAACCCTCCATCCTTCCTCCATCCTTCTCACACACCCTACCCTCCATCCTTCCTCCATCCTTCTCACACACCCTACCCTCCATCCTTCCCAACACACACCCTACCCTCCATCCTTCCCCACACACACCCTACCCTCCATCCTTCCCCACACACACCCTACCCTCCATCCTTCCCCACACACACCCTACCCTCCATCCTTCCCCTCACACACCCTACCCTCCATCCTTCCCCACACACACCCTACCCTCCATCCTTCCCCTCACACACCCTACCCTCCATTTCACAGTATATAAGACTGCCTGCAGGATTTATCACAGGATGTACACCAAAAAATTAATACATTTATAGTTTTCACATTATCAGGAAATTTCCACTGTCACAAGAGAGAGAGAGAGAGAGAGAGAGAGAGAGAGAGAGAGAGAGAGAGAGAGAGAGAGAGAGAACATGATAGTAAACCCTCAGTAAAGTTTTAAATTCACGGACCTGGGCTAGAATATGGGGCTGACTTGGTGTGGGAGTTTAGGGGGGTGCATCAATATGGGACAGGCTTTAAACCCCCACCAAGCCTGTCCCATATTCTCTCACCCCCTCTAACCCCCACCAGTGCTGCCTCATATTGCCCCCCCCCCCTCTAACCCCCACCAGTGCTGCCTCATATTGCCCCCCCCCCCCCTCTAACCCCCACCAGTGCTGCCTCATATTGCCCCCCCCCCCTCTAACCCCCACCAGTGCTGCCTCATATTGCCCCCCCCCCCTCTAACCCCCACCAGTGCTGCCTCATATTGCCCCCCCCCCCCCTCTAACCCCCACCAGTGCTGCCTCATATTGCCCCCCCCCCCTCTAACCCCCACCAGTGCTGCCTCATATTGCCCCCCCCCCCTCTAACCTCCCCCCCCCCCCCACCAAGCGTGCTCTTATATTCCCAAGGTCAACACATTACCACTGTACTAGCCAGGGACTTACTATACATTCCTAATATTGCCATTATTGTATAAATTATTAAAACGAGTGTACCGGGTTTGGTAAAGGAGTTTGTACTACAACTTTCACCACAAACATCTGCTGAAGTCGAGATTAAAAAGGCATAGGTAATGATAATATGTCAGTCAACGATAGGGATAGTACGAACCTAACACACACACACACACACACACACACACACACGTTTCCTGTCACTTGCAAATATATACAATCTCTCTCTCTCTCTCTCTCTCTCTCTCTCTCTCTCTCTCTCTCTCTCTCTCTGTACCTTTGTTTGACGCCTTTGGCGTAATAAATTAATTAAATAATAATCTCTCTCTCACCTCTGCTAACTCCTACATCTACTTCATCTCTCTCTCTTAACCATACCCATCGTACTTTCTGTCTTGCTCACATCCAACATTATACCCCTCTCTCTCTCTCTCTCTCTCTTCAACATTATAATGGTAATACAAAATGGTAGTGTTCCCTTGTTACTTATATTAATAAATAAATAAAGTGTGAGTCTAGAGGGGTGGGTGGGGGGTGTTTAGCAGGTGCAAGAATAGGGGGATAGTCTTGGGGGTGCGGGAATAGGGGGACAGGTTTGTGTGTGTGTGTGTGTTCGTTTAGGGAGATTTAGGGGGGTGCAGGTGGGTTTAGGGGGCTGCATGAATAGAGGGACTGGGTTGGGAGGAGGTTGTGTGTGTTTAGGGTTTTTTAGGAGTTGTGGGGAGGTTTAATTAAGGGGTGCAGGAATAGTGGGAGAGAGGAATCAAAGTGCTCCAATGAACCATAAGTATATTATTCCTTTAATTGGTTTCCCTTACCTTACCCTACTTACCTTACCCTTCCATTCAATTACCCTCTTCTTTCTCACTTCCCTACCACTCTTTTCCCTACGCCTTCCTCTCCCTCCATTTTTATTTTACCCTATCTACCCTTCTCTTCCCTATCCCTCTTCTCCCTTTCCCTCCTGTTCCCTCTCTATCCTCCCCCTTCCATTACTTTACCTACCCTTCCCTTCCATTTCCTAAACCTCTTCTCCCTTCCCTTCCTGTTCCCTACCTCTCCCTTTACTCTACGTATCCTTCCCTTCCCTTTTCTATCCCTCTTCTCCCTTTCTCTTCGGTTCCATCCCTCTCCCTCCCCTTCCTTTACCCTATCTACTCTTCCCTTCCCTTCCCTACCTCTCATCTGCCTACCTTTCCCTCTCCCTCCACTTTCGTTACCCTTTCTACCATTCCTACCCTTCCCTTGCCTTCTCCTCCCTTCCCCTCTTCTCCCTTCCCTTCCTTCACAGCTTCATATCCCTCTCCCTTCCTTTCCTTTACCATCCCCAATCCTCCCTTTCTTCCCCTTAACCTTTTTCTTCTATCCTTTCCTTTAATTTCCTCCCCATCCTTTATTCCTACTATTCCCTTTTCTCCTAATGCTTACCTCATCATTCTCTCCAAACCCTCCATCCTTCCTCCATCCTTCCCCTCACACACCCTACCCTCCATCCTTCCCTTCACACACCCTACCCTCCATCCTTCCCCTCACACACCCTACCCTCCATCCTTCCCTTCACACACCCTACCCTCCATCCTTCCCTTCACACACCCTACACTCCATCCTTCTTCCCTCCTTCCTCTTACACACCCTACCCTCCATCCTTCCCCACACACACCCTACCCTTCATCCTTCCTCTCTCCTTTTCCTCACACACCCTACCCTCCATCCTTCCCCTCACACACCCTACCCTCCATCCTTCCCTTCACATACCCTACCCTCCATCCTTCCCTTCACACACCGTACCCTCCATCCTTCCCTTCACACACCCTACCCTCCATCCTTCCCTTCACACACCCTACCCTCCATCCTTCCCTTCACACACCCTACCCTCCATCCTTCCCTTCACACACCCTACCCTCCATCCTTCCCTTCACACACCCTACCTTCCATTCCACAGTATATACGACAGGATGTACCCACAAAAATTAATATATTTATCATTTGCACTTTATCAGGAAATTTCCTATTTCCACTGTCACAAGAGAGAGAGAGAGAGAGAGAGAGAGAGAGAGAGAGAGAGAGAGAGAGAGAGAAAGTTGAACCCTCCATCACTTTGCTATAACAGTAAGAAATATAAACTATTTTTATCTAAAATAAACGATGTTACTGACAGAAAATATAAAAATAAAAGTGTCATATTATAAACAGTGATTTAAAAGAACAGACATACTACATGCAAGGAGTATTAAGTTCATACTAAAATGTTAATTAATACTTAAATAGAATATAATGATATAAGTAATCATCTTTTTCTCTCATGACAAACTCAGGTGGTATAATAATCAGGTTATAATATGTTCTTAGTGGAACACTTGTCAATGTTAATATTAGTTTACCGTTTCACCATAAAAGGTTTAAAAAAAATAAAGTTACAGGGTTTGAGTTGTGGTATGTATCTGTGATGGTATACTCTGGTGAACGTGAGCCAGGCCAGCCCAACTCCCCACCATGGTACCCAGCCATGGTAGTAAACCCTCAGTAAACAGTTTTAAACTCACGGACCTGTGCGAGGCTACATCTGCCAACGCCAACACCTTACCACTGTACCAGCCAGGGACTTATTATACATTCCTAATATTGTCATTATTATATTTATTAAAACTAAATTGGTCTCCAACAACTTATTATGATCAATATTGAATATTAAACTATTACCTGATAATGTGATGGTTAATGTTGGTAGTGTTGGTTCACAATGTCCAAGTGTACCTATTATTACTCAAAGAAGAATTGAGGGAGCATTGCAAGGTGCAACTGTTCACTACAGAAAACAATGTTGCCACAGAAGAAACCTGACCAAAGAATATAGGAGAGGAAAGATAGGAAGTGATAAAGAGAGGGAGAGATTATGAAGAAATACTTAACATGTCAAAGGAAAACAATCCAAAATAGTTGAGTGCAGGATTAAGTTAATAGTAGCAACAAAATACT
Source organism: Petrolisthes manimaculis (assembly GCA_034508575.1). Taxonomy (NCBI): domain Eukaryota; kingdom Metazoa; phylum Arthropoda; class Malacostraca; order Decapoda; family Porcellanidae; genus Petrolisthes; species Petrolisthes manimaculis. The sequence continues at coordinate 251,951 of JAWZYT010000811.1, forward strand.
TTACCCAATATATGGAAGGTTCTACTTGATAATAAACTTGATAAACACAATACTACAAGATATACACAAACACAACACTACAAGATAGATTCTGATCCAGTAGTGAGCAAACACACATACAGACAAGCACACAGGAAGTGTCATGGCGTCATTCGTAGGGACAGTGAAGGAAGAGATAAAACATATTAGATAATAAACTCCAGTGTACTGCGAACAACTTAATCCTTTGTAAATGATTGTGTTCTTACCTTCTGCAAATCATTGAGGTATATTTTATTTTACGCCTGACAAGTGTTCCATATCTGTATAACAATTACCAAACAACTTTTCTATATCTAGGGAGAAATACAAGCATTTCAGATTGGCACACACACACACACACACACACACACACACACACACACACACACACATGCACATTAACCACAGAAGAATTTATACCTGCTAGCAATAGTTCAAGTTAGTCTTGAAGGGATTTAATGATCAATGATTTTACTGGTTAACTCTCTGATATTCAGAGTTTATTATGCTTATTATCAAATTACAGGAATCACCAATTACTAAATCTGTATATCCAAGTTTATTTCAGACGAGACAGGACATAATATTATACAGTAAGTGTTGGTATTGGTTGTACCGGGTGTGCTAAGGGCATTTGTACTACAACTTTCACCACGAACATCTGTTGAAGTCGGGATTAAAAAAGCATAGGCAATGATAACACATCAGTCAACGATAGGGATAGTACGAACCCAACACACACACACACACACACACACGTTTCCTGTCACTTACACATATATACAATTTCTCTCTCTCTCTTTCTCTCTCTCATGAACTAAGAACAGTGTTACTGTCAACACCTTAGTATAAAACTTTCTTGCATAAAGCATCTATGAATGGGCGGTACAAATAAGTTAATGTTGTGTCTGGGTGACAAATAACTTGTAAACGACATAACTGGCAAAGAAAAGATCAGAGTATAACTAGTCCGGCAAAGAAAGGTAAATAGTCAGTAATATATGAGTCATAAATAACATGTCCATCAGGTTATATTTAGAGTAGGAGCAGGTAACATCCGGCCCACAGAGGCATATTGTGTGGCCCGTGAACATACCCGGAATTAATATTGGAATCCAGCCTACAAATACTGCTGACAAATAATGTTTGTCAACCCTACACTCTCTCCAAGTCAAGGCTACTTGGTACTTTGGTCACCAAGTCTCACCTTCACTATCAGCTTTCGGACTGTCACCTCAATGATATTCTTCTGTTGTGTTTCTCATCCACTGAACTGAACATTGAAACAATTATTTAAGCCAAGTAGAACCAACAATCACACTAATTTGTATGTTTCTTTAAATATTTTTTTTATATTTTTTTATACAAAGCCACTTTGTGGTTCTCGTTTGTCACTGCTGCCTGCGACATGCTCCAGAGAATCTCATCTGACCTTCGCCCAACTGTACAATGGTATTCTGCTCTTGATGTACAGGCACAGCTATTTGTAAACGAGTGGCAGGAGCAGTAAACTCAGTAGGTAGAATATAATGATTTATAGGCACAACAATATGTAAACGATTGGCAGGAGCAGTAGACCCAGCAGGTAGAATACTGTATAATAAAGCCAAAGTATGACATGAACAAAGAATAAAACTGGCACCGTGGAGCACTTGGTTCTGAGATGTTATCAGTACAGATGTGAGGATGAGATCAAGAGTACCTTCCTGAAACTGAAAGATCATGTCAGGATCGGTGGAGGTACAGAAGAAGGTGATGTGATGTGGCTGGAAGCTATGTATGCAAGTTAAGAGTTTGTCCAGAGGTGAGAGACCATCCTGGAAATACTTCCCGGAGAAAGAAAATACTCGGATGATGAGGAAAAACGTAGACCTTGAGTTGACTGAGTTTAACATAACTGGTGATACCACAGACTCTCCAGGAGATGACATTAAGAGTGAACCCTATGTTTGAAGGAAGAAGTCCAGATAGTAGAGGCAGATGAACGACCTGGAGAAGGAAATACACAAATTTCTTCAAGGCAAGAATCAGTACTAGCCAACTTGTCGGTAAGGTAAGGATGGTGATGGCTGACATGATGGATTACGGAGTCTCAACAACGGTGGAGAGTTTGGGATTAGAAGTGGTCAGAGAGGCAACCAGCCTGTCAATCCTGGCTTCAAGGCCAGAAAAGTGGTTCTCAAGGTCACTACATCGTGTCATGACAGAAGCAACAAACTGGCGGAGGACAAGGTTCGGAGGCAGGGCTGGATTGTTGGAAGGAATACACTGGGAACGTGATGGTTGATGCAGTGCTGTGGTAGTAGACTGTGGTAATAAACTGGGAAGGTGATGGTGGATGTAGTACTGTGGTAGTAGACTGTGGTAATAAACTGGGAAGGTAATGGTGGATGTAGTGATGTGGTAGTAGACTGTGGTAATAGACTGGGAAGGTGATGGTGGATGCAGTGCTGAGATAATAGATGCACGAGTTGGGGACTGGCATCAATCACAACCATGACACAAGTTAACCTCCGGCTGAAAGCAACGTGGACAGTTCTACAGAAACGACATAATGGTTCACTCCTAGCAGAACACATCATGGTCAATCATACACCAGACGCACTTTCTTTTTGACTGGGACTTTACGACTATAAAACAAAGGAAAATAAACCGAAACTGACATGAGATCGTCTTGGCCATTCACAGTGTGTAATACAATACTGTTTTTGAAGAGCCATCATTTACACAGGGGAAATATATGGCTAATCACTAACTGACAACTAGAGGATATAGGAGGGAGAAGTTAGGAGGGGGGAAGTTGGGAGGTGTGAAGGCGGGGTAGACTCTCTTCTCCAGCTCCGATCCCCCTCTTCCCTCTGTCCAGGGTAGGGGGTGGAAGGAATGACCAAACTCTGAGCAGAAATTAGTGCTCATGAGTGTTGACCAGCAGGTCCCTCTGTCGCCTCTAGCTGCTCATAGAAATAATTCGTTGCTGCCACCTTACCCTGTGCTACTGCTCCTTTGTATTCTATACACGCCTCTCTAATCCAAGCCTCTCTAATTTCTTTCGTGTCATAGGCTCGTTTTGCTTCTGTCTGTTTACTGATTTTCTCCAGTGTATCCTGGTTCAACCACCAAACCGATACAAACCAGGGCGGACCCCGAATGCAACACACAGAGGCTTCGCCTGACCTCTGCAACAGTGCAAGGGTTACTGCATTGTGAGCGAATGTGGCTAAAGAAGCGAGCATCAGAAGGCCTAAGGGCGGCAACGATGAACGTGGGCACAATGACAGGGAGAGGAAGAGAAGTGGTGGAACTGATGAAGACGAGGAGAGTCAATATTCTCTGTGTCCAAGATGGAAAGGGAACAAAGCAAAGGAGTTGGGTGAGGGATACAAGCTGTATTATAGTGGAGCTACAGCAGGTGGAAGGAATGGTGTGGGGATCATAGTGTCTGAGAAGATGAAGCAGTATGTGACAGAAGTAATAACAGAAGGCGATCGGCTGATGGTTTTAAGACTCACATACGGGAATGGTCCAATAAATGCTGTGAGTGTGTAGGCACCACAGACTTGATTATCAGATGAAGTGAAGGAGAAGTTTTGGATGGATGTGGAGAGAGTTACGGAGGGATAGGCTACATAAGAGCGAGTTATAGCTGGAGCAGATTTAAATGGACACATAGGAACATCAATTGAGGGAGTGGTGAGGATACATGGAGGATTTGGATTTGGACAGACAAATACAGAAGGAGGAAGAGTGCTGGACATGGCAATGTCATTAGATCTAGCGATCACAAACACTTGCTTCTGCAAAAGAGAGAAGCACTACATTACCTACAAGTGTGTAGGTAATTAAGCTCAAATAGATTTCATAATTTATAGGAGGGTAAACTTGACAGAGATAAAGAACTGCAAATTTATTCCGGGAGACCATGTAGCACCACAACATAGACTAGAGAAGTCATCTTGTAGTCCAAGAGGAGGATTTGGGTACCAAGACCGTCTTGGGAGCGCTTGGTTTCAGTGATGAGAACTGTCCAAATACGTAGAAACTGTGTTCTCGTCGTCCAGCTGGACTCCAGATACGGATTGGGCAGAAACAAAAGAAAGTTTGTAAACAAAGTCGTAAGAAAATACTACAAATTGGTCTACTTTTCCTTCACTTTTCTCATATTATGAAGAAAATTTGTGTCCTAAGTTGCATGTATTATACACCAAAAGATGCAGAATTAAGAAACAAATAAGATGAGACCAACTAGAAGTCTCTTGATATGATCTTTTGTTGAAGACTTGCGATTTTTATTACTTTATTCTCGATTTTCGATGAAAAATTTACTATACTTGCTAGAGATAGGTTGCCAAAAAGGTGATTGATTAGCTATATTTCTGGAATGCCCATCAACCATTTAGCAACACTTCAGACATCCACCTTGCTGAAAGTGCACATAATATTTATTCACCTTTTTGGTATTCTGTCAAGTTCCAGGCTCAGCTCATGGACTAATAAAGTGTTTGTGTGCCTCTCATCATGTCAAAATGATCCTTGATTTTGGTTTTATGATGTGAAGCCTGTGATTATCTTTAGGGCTCTATTCTGTATGGGTGTGAAGGGTGTTGGAGATGAGTCTCAGTAAGGTTGGTGGTCTGTAGGTGTGGTAGCTGTGCAGTCTGTCATTATTTTTAACGTTAGGGCTCTATTCTGTATGGGTGTGAAGGGTGTTGATAGTCTCAGTGAGGTTTGAGGCTGAGGCAGGACTTACATAATCCATCATTAATCGAATATAGTAATTGTTTGCATATTGTAGTTGTGGTTTCTTTGTTGTGTCCAAATATTGAGCTGGCAAGTGATCTGAGGGCTTTACATTTTTACATGCATTTGTTTTTGATGGCCATTATGTTATTTGAATGTCATGGATGTGTTGTATAGTATGCCAAGTATTTTGCATGTGTGTGTGTAACGTTGCTATTTTTATTCCCCTTACTTTACTGGAGGAGGAAACAAAAGCACGGCCTTTTACAATAAAAAAAATGACACACCAGTGAATGATACTCTATCCTTATACTGGATCAACCCGGTCTGGGAAAAAAAAGGACTGAGGACTGAACTTGCCTTGCGAATACCATAAAAAAAAATCATACAAAGGCAAGTCCAGTTCCTCGTCAGTAAATGTAAATTACTTTATTATATAACTGAGTAATTTTAACCTATTCATTTAACACTTAGTAACAGGAGAAAGAGAGAGAGATTTGTAGGCCTCGTAGTGGTCAGCAACAGACGTGGCAGCACACCGGAAATTCCTACTGCCTGTCGACTCAGCCAAACCGGCTTTAACCTGTGAGGTGGACTATAGTATAATGTACAGTACAGTTGTAACATATAGTCCTTGACCAGGGTGTGAAGGAAAGTCTGTTCAATGACTATGTGCTTTGACTGTACATAATGTGTATATGTGTACAGGCCTAATGTACATATAATGTGAATACTTGTATTAATATAACTGTATTCAGTGAAATACAACACACACACACACACACACACACGCTGGCTATGAGGATGCTCTTGCCACACTTAACCTGCCAACCCTCTCTACCCACCATCAAGCAGTTCGAATCCAAACTGCTTGTAAAGTTATGGTCTAATGTACTGCAACATCTTCCAATGAGATGGCTTCGAAAAATGATCCGAAACTATAGCTGTTGGTGTGCAATTTTGGTTCATAAAATTAACTCAAATAGCTCGCTTTTATTCACCAGGTTGCAGTACAGTCGGCGGCAAAAGTCCTGTCGTCTCACTTGCTTCACCGAGGCACGCGATATTCATAGACTCGAGATTATTAAGTGTAGAAAACGTGTATATTTCTCGAGTCCATGAACACTGTATGTCTCGGTGAAGCAAGTGAGGCGACACGACTTCTGCCGCCGACTGTACATTAGACCATGACTTTACACTTGCCAGCACTGCCCCGTGTTACAGGAGCTCGCACGTTTTAGGAGATGTGGCACCACTGTGATGATTTGCCACGAAAAATGCCCGCATGTGTGATAGAATAACCTCGATACAGTGGTGCATGAAGTGAACTTTGTAGTTTAAAACTTCGAACCACAATGTATCATTTCAGCCCGACTTTGTTTAACCTTAATGTTCTATATTAGAAAGTATTCAGTACTCGTCATTATGTAATGCATTTAAGCTGTCTACATTTTTGTGATTACGTTCTGTTTCTATCTTATCACCTAATACATGTATGGATCCCCAAATTTGTTGTCAGAAAAAGGGAGTTGCCATAAGCCTCGCACATGGCATGCTGTGATAAGACCACATTTGCTTCAATATTCATAGAACGAATCAAAATAATAGTGAACATCCATGATATTGTTGAGAACTCATTGGAAGAAGCTTCAGTTTCCAGTCATAACTGAAGAGACGAGTTTTCTTCACCTTGTCGGTGGGGCTAGCATATTTATTCTCACCATCATAACGTAATAAACATAAAACCAGGTAGTTACTGTGTAACAACCCCATTTTTTAGGTATGTTTTTTAGGATGTTTTTTTTATGTATAATAACTAACAGCACTCTCCTTTAATACCAGCCTGTTTACTGGTAACTTACTTAGAAAATTAGTTGAGTAAGGGGTAGGGTCCCAATAGAAGGACGAGATATTTTCGTTGGCGGAACAATATTTGTATTAAATATTAGGAATAATTGTATAGTATGTGGCTGAGGATAAAAGATAATGGGTTGGAGGATTATGGGATATTAAATAATCATTAATTGTAACAAGGGAATATACCTGGGAGGAAGGAAAAATTAATATAATAGGAAAATGTAGCAGGGGGAACTAGTTTGTGTCCGTGTAGGGGCCTGTGACGGGGGGGGGGGGGGGGCGAGGTGAGAATGAGTTGTGGCCTGGGATTCACACTCAGTCTCGTGTCATCTCCCGTGGGAACAGGTAACTACTGAAACAGCTGCTACAGAAGTGACTTCATGTGTTAATATTGAGGTATAGTACGTATATATATTTAATATGTTATTAATGAGTCTAGTGTCGGCTTTCTTGGGAACAGCCCTATAGCACAATTCCTGCAACATATTAAGACTGGTGTAGCCTATACTTTAAATACTTGAGAATTGCTGGCATATTTTGAAAATCTAGAGTAACATATTTGTTTCGGCCATTTTTTTTTATTCCATTAATAATATATATATATATATATATATATATATATATATATATATATATATATATATATATATATATATATATATATATATATATATATATATATATATATATATATATATATATATATATATATATATATATATATATATATATATATATATATATATATATATATATATACTAGCTGCTCTGCCGCCCTTCGGGCGGCTAAGAGCCGCTAGCTCCTGCGGAGGGCTGGCGGCCTGCGGCCGCCCTTCGGGGCGGTGGATGCTATACAGAAGGAGCTTATTTGTTTCTTGGCATAGTCAGGAGGAATTAGAAGCCTCCAATTTTCATACACGATCACAGAGTTCTAAAAAACAAAGGATATAATAATACAACACTGATATGTAACAAATGCAAACTCCACTACCACCACTACTACATCAACCACTACCACCTCCACTACTACATCAACTACTACCACCTCCAGTATACTACTATTACATCAACCACTACCACCTCCAGTATACTACTATTACATCAACCACTACCACCACCAGTATACTACTATTACATCAACCACTACCACTACTACTACCACTACTACCATCACCACTACTACCACCACTACCACTACCACTACATCAACCACTACCACCTCCACTACTACATCAACCACCACTACTACTACATCAACCACTACCACCTCCACTACTACATCAACCACCACCACTACTACATCAACCACTACCACCTCCACTACTACATCAACCACCACTACTACTACATCAACCACTACCACCACTACTACATCAACCACTACCACCTCCACTACTACATCAACCACCACTACTACTACATCAACCACTACCACCACTACCACTACTACTACCACTATTACCATCACCACTACTACCACTACATCAACCACTACCACCTCCACTACTACCACCACCACCTATCCCCGCACCCCCCAAATCCCCCACCCCAAGCCTGTCCCCTATTCCCGCACCCCCCAAACCCACCCCGTGATTTGATTATTCCAAAGAGAAGAAAAGAATCCTTTCAACAACTGAGACAACTTTAAAGTGATAACGAAAAAAGGCAGAAATTACCTTACCTAGTGTGTGTGTACGGTAGGGGTGTGTGTATGTGTATGTGTGAGTGTATGTTTGTGTGTGTGTGTACGGTGTGTGTATGTGTGTGTGTGTGTGTGTGTGTACGGTGTGTGTGTGTATGTACAGTATGTGTGTGTGTGTGTACCCTAGTGTGTGTTGTTTACAGTAGGGGGGATGGGGGGTGCGGGAGTAGGGGGACAGGCTTGGGGGGGTTTAGAGCGGTGCGGGAATATGGGGCATGCTTGGGGTGTGTGGTGGTAGGGGACAGGCTTTTTACCCCCCCCCCCAGCCTGTCCCCTATTCCAGCACCCCCCAAACCCCCCCACCCCAAGCCTGTCCCCTATTCCCGCATATATAGTCTATCTCTCTCACATACAGTCTCTCTCTCTTTCACAATCTATCTGTCTACCTATCTCTCACACACAGTCTCTCTCTATCTCTCTCTCACAGTCTAGCTATCTATCTATCTCTACCTCTCACACACACTATATTTATTTTTCACTCTTTCTCTCCCAAACACACACACACACACACTATCTCTCTCTCACACACAAATATAACCAAACCCAGTATTACCTCTCTCTCTCTCTCACACACACCCTCTCTCTCTCTCTCTGAAATTAAAAATAGAGATAGAGAGAGAGAGCCTGTGAAGGAGAGAGAGAGAATGTGAGAGAGAGCATGTGTGAGAGAGAGAGAGAGAGAGAGAGAGAGAGAGAGTTTGTGCGTGTCACTAATCCAGGGGTTCGAATCCCCCTCAAAACATTAACATTTTTTAAAAAACATGAAAAACATTTTTTTTATAGGTCCAAAACACTCCTCAAGTATTAGCGATCACACCCATGTAAAAATTTTCACTCTAGGACGAAGGATCTTGGCGTGCATAGAGGACACACACACACACACACACACACAGAATTTCGGCTTTATGTATATAGATATTGAAATTTTGAAAATGAACCCTTTTTATTGAGGGTGAACCCCTCGGTTGAACCCCCTCTCAGTTGAACCTCTTAAATATTGGTTGAATTCCTTTTAAGAAGTGGTCATCCCAAGAAGAAACAAAAATGATAATAATAATAATAAATGATTCAATATTGGTAAAAGAAAATGGATGGGAGGAAGAGAGTGAGATGAACCCCTTTTAAGAAGTGGTCGCCCCAAGAAGAACAAGAACAATAATTCGGATAAAACCTAGAGCTCTCGGCTTAGGCCGGAGTTAAAAACGCGTTACTCAAAATCTCGTTATTCGAGAGTCAACCGTATCTCTATTCTGTGTTAATTTTTGTACATACACCTTTTATTTTTCGTACCCCCCCCCCCCCCTAAAATTCCTCGCTGTAACGGACACCCTCTCCTCTCTATTAGTCCATTAGATGGAGGTTTAACTGTACATGTATTAAGAAATTTATTTGACAGAAAAGAATTAATGCGAGTGATTATGAACAAACGCGTGACTAATACCACATAAATTTACTTTATTTAACCTAACCAAATCTAACCTTACCTATTTCACCTAACCAAACCTAACCTTACCTATTTCACCTAACCAAACCTTACCTTATTTGACCTAACCTAGACCACAGCAGACTATTGGGACCTAACTGAGGCAAACTACCGGGACCTAACTGGACATAGGGTATTTTTGGTGCTACAGAATATTACAGTAATATTCAGTAAATGTTTGAATCTTCAAATGATGTAAGACTGGTATTGTTATTGTTTCAGATATGAAGTGATACTGTAGTTGGCAGCCCTGACAGCAATAACAGTGTGGTTGGCAGCCTTGACAACAGTAATAACCAAGTGGTCATATTGGTGGCAGAATAAAGCTGTGTTAGTGATGGAGGTGGAAGGAAGTGACACCATCAATGTTGTCAGAGAAGAAAAGTGTAACAAGTTGGTCTGTCAACAGTGTGGTCAAAAATTTAGTAGGAAATGCCATCTCACTCAGCATTTGTTTACTCATACTGCAAAGAAAATGTTTATGTGTGATGAGTGTGGTAAAGAGTTTAATTGTAAATCTAACCTTAAGACACACATACTTATACACACAGGAGAGAAGAACTTTGAATGTGGTGAATGTGGTAAAAAGTATCAGAGAAAGAGTCATCTATTGCAACACATACTTATACACACAGGAGTGAAGAACTTTGAATGTGATGAATGTGGTAAAAAGTATCTGACAAAGAGTGAGCTAAATAAACACATACTCATACACACAGGAGAGAAGAACTTTGAATGTGAAGAATGTGGTAAAAAGTTTAGTATGAAATCTAATATTAAGACACACATACTTATACATACAGGAGAGAGGAACTTTGAATGTGGAGATTGTGGTAAAAAGTTTGTGACAAAGGGTGAATTAAAGCGACACATACTTATACACACAGGAGTGAAGGACTTTGAATGTGATGAATGTGATAAAAAGTTTGTGACAAAGGGTGAATTAAAGCAACACATGCTTATACACACAGGAGTGAAGAAATTTGAATGTAATGAATGTGGTAAAAAGTATCAGAGAAAGAGTCATCTAAAGCAACACATACTTATACACACAGGAGTGAAGGACTATGAATGTGGAGAATGTGGTAAAAAGTTTGCGAGAAAGTGTAATCTAAAGAATCACATTTTTATACACACAGGAGAGAATAACTTTGGATGTGGAGAATGTGGTAAAAAGTTTTGTCAGAAATCTAACCTTAATAGACATTTAAAAGTTCATACAAGAGTATAGGATTTTGAATGTAATGAATGTGATAAAAAGTTTTCTGACAAATCCCAACTCACATTACACCAAACTGTTCACACATAAAATAAAACATTGAATGTAAGCGGTGGCAAACAATGATTGCTCCCCTCCCCCCTAAGCATGATAGGAAAAAACTGAAAATATCAAGAGGTAGCACATTATATTGTAGGTCTATGGTGACAAGTTCAGTATTCAGTGTTGATTCCATAGTGGTATTAGGTTGTAGGGGAGGTGGCCGTGTGGTTAGTGTTCTGGACTCATAACCTAGAGGTCTGGAGATCGATCCTCTCAGGTGAGGGCCTGAGAATATTCACTCTTATGATTTGAATGTCAGGCACTAACTATAAGGTCACCGAATGTCGTAAAACACCCTCACTGGTACCATAACAGCTGCAGTATTTGGGAATTACCCTCACTTCCCTCTCTCTGTGGCTGGGTACCAGTTCGGAAGTCGTGACGTGTGTGTATGAGCAGCAGTTGACCTGGGCCATGATAATGGGCTTGATTAAGCCTATGTCCAGTGTAAGAACATATAATAATAAAAAAAACCCTGAAAGGCTTGATTATTTCTCAAAAGCTGAGTATCCACATTCACAAAATCTATCAAACAGTTAGATAATGGTGATCACTGCATAGTTTACTCACCAAGTTCCTTAAATAATTCCCTTATAAGTCATTTACATGGCTAAGATTTGTTTCGTTTGCATGCTTACAAACCAATACCAACCACTGTGGAATGGACCCTCAGTGTTGCCTCCATTGGCATCATGAACGGCTTGAAGACCAGCAGGGTAGGAAGACAATAGTGACTCAAAAAGCTCCGTGTTGAACTCCATTCCCTGAAGTACAGCATTGATGTGCTCCTCCATCTTGGTATGACTATATTGAGTTGATAGAGGTTCAGACAACATCGTTTTTTCAACCTCGTCCTTCAAGATAGATCCAACATTTATACAGATCAGGAGAATTACTGGGCCACTCGTCATTACCAAAGAAGTCAATGTTGTTGTCCTTCAGAAGGTTCTGGCTGGGTTCAAAGCACTTTACATATGGTGCTTCTTTTCACTGTCATTTAACACAGCAGCACACATGTTGATACCAGCAAAGAAGAAGTGAATATACTTTCAGATGATATCACCATCATATTTCTAGCTAATACAGTATTTTTTCCAGCAGGGTTGTGGAGGAGGCTATCAATGTTTACCACCCTTTAATAAATGTGGAACAAAATTAATTATTAAATGTATTGTTAAAAAAACACACATTGTCACACACACAACATATAGATGACAGTAATGTTTGGTGATAGGTTGGTGTCTTAATGTTAAATGGAACTGAAGTATGTTAAAATAATAGCTGCTGTTTGTAGTGACAGGTTAGTGTCTTAATATTTAATATATTATTAGAACTGAAGTTTTGATATAGTATAATATAATGTGGCCTTGATATATGTTAAAATAACAGCTGCTGTTTGTAGTGATAGGTTGGTATCGTATGGGACCCTGTGATATAGTCAGAAAATTGGAGGTAAATGAGTCCTTCAATTACTGCTATGAAACACCACCTACATGGAAGGAGTTTGTTTTGTGGTGTACTCAGGAACAATCAGAAGCCATTAATTCTCAAATACGATCACAGGGTCCATAATATTAAATGTATAGTACATGTATATGTAGGACTGAAGCCTGTGTGTGTGTGTAGAGGTAGTGGTGTTTGTGGAATGGATGTTGCTGATATTGTAAACCCTAAATATACAATAAATAAATCCTTGTATCCACTACTGTCTTCATTTTACACTCAGTTCCTCATTGATGACCACAAAATGTATATGTGTTCCCAGCCTTTTGTTATTCATTACCATTCTCACCCTGTGTTTAAAAAACCCAGGCTTGTGTTATTACCATAAACAATAAGTGATTTACTGACCCAGTGTTAAAAGGCTAGTGTGTGTTCCCAGACTTGTGCTATTCATTACCATTGCCTTGGAGGCAGGGAGAGGTGCCAGAGGACTGGAGTAGAGCCATAATTATGACTCTGTATAAGGAATGGTATGGGGAGTAGGGACGAGTATGGTAGTTATAGTGGAAAAAGCCTTCGTGTGACAGGAAAGGTGTATGGGAAGGTTCTTACTGAGTGATAACTGAAGTAACTGGGAATAAAGTTAGGGGCGGTTCAGAAAGGAATGTGTCCACCAGATCTTTACAACAAAATCAACATTGGAGAAATATATTGTGAAGAGTAGGAAGCTGTATGTGTCTTCATGGATGGTGAAAAAGACATATGATAGGGTTGATTGGAGAGCTATGGCAGTTGTGCTAAGGATTTATGGTGTTGGTGGGTGGTTGCTGGAAGACATTGAAGGAGATGAAGGTCAAAGTGAATGGTTTGGGTGGGTGCCAAGCTGAGGCTGAAGGGAAAACAATGGTCCTTGGTGACAAGCTTACTTGCTGATGATACTGTGATGATGGCTGAGAGTAATAGGGAGCTGCAGCGGGTGGTGGATGAGTTTCAGTCCCAGTGTAAACAAAGAAAACTGTTGGTGAATGTTGGTAAAAGTTAGGTAAACATATTTGAAATGGCAGAAACTGAAGTGATTGACTTTAGTACACCGTATAGGGTGGGAGTGACAAATGGGACTGTAGTGACCCATTGGTGAAAGGAGAGAGAGAGAGAGAATGATGAAGGTAAAACATATAGAAGAACATGTGTTAATGGAGAGAGGGTCACAGGATAACACACACGGCTGGTGATTGGCATTTCAAGAGGGTGAGTGGCGAGGTTGTGAGGTAATACTCGAGTAGAGGAGGTTAACTAGAGGAGTAATGTTTGTGTTGTTCCCTCAACTGATCAGTAACAGAAGACCGGACCACCATCCATGACCCTCGAAAGGTAGGAGTGGGTCAGTTTGGAAGCAACCAACACGGTACAATCATCAGTGGACAGTACAAGTGTGGTAGTTAAAATTCACCGTCACACTGACTTGGTAAAACAATAACCAATATATGAAGGAAATTATGGTAAATATTGAGATTATCTGCGTCCTCGATTTTCACACTTTCTGGGAATCAAAATCACCTGTTTCATTTCTATTTTTTTATTGGAGACTATTTTAGTTTGTGGATATACATAAAATGCATGGTATATTATTTATATATATTTACTTTGGAATGAGAGCAATGACTTTCCTAGAAAGTTTCCAACTTCCCGCCTCTGCATGTAGTGCTACCTTATACAGGGATACTTATTTGGGAAATTGTATGAAGAATGTTCAATAAGTAGTCCAGTGTGGCCACCACCCGGCCCTTCTGACATAGTGTTCTGAACTCAAAACCTAGAGGTCAGGAGATCGATCCTCTCAGGTGAGGGCCTGAGAATATTTACTCTTCTGATTTGAGTTTCAGGCACTAACTATAAGGCCACCGAACATCGTAAAACACCCTCGCTGGTACCATAACACCTGCAGTATTTGGGAATAACCCTCACTTCCCTCTCTCTGTGGCTGGGTACCAGTTCGGAAGTCGTGACGTGTGTGTGTGAGCAGCAGTTGACCTGGGCCATGGTAACGGGCTTCATGAAGCCTATGTCCAGTGTCGGATCATATAAAAAAAAAATGAGAAGCTGGATGGAGTCATTGTGGATGCCTGTCCGGGATGCAACACAGCACCCCATTCTATTGAAAACTGCAATGTACACAAACACACTCTCCAACAACACAACATACACAACCACACTCACCAACAACACAACATACACTCTCTGAGGACATTGTGGGAAAGCCTGGTTCAGGCCATGGCCTTCCTCAGGAGCTCGGGGCTGCTCGGCCAGACAGCTTGAGGAACTTCAACAACAACCCCATATTTGACCATCTATCAATATTCTTGATATTTCTATTCCACTTACAAATGAAAAATCTACCAAAATTAAATTTAGGCATTTGTGACTCCTAAATATAACCGACTTTTTTTCCTATAAACTCAATAATATTGACTGGAATGCACTCTTATCTTTGCAAGATGTTAACATACATTTCTGTACATTCCTTGCCAAAGTTAATGAAATACACACTAACTGCTTTCTGTTAAGAACTAAGTATATTTATGAAAAAAAGGACTACAAATCCCTTGGATAACAGCTGCTGTTAAGTCCATTAAAACTAAAAACAACCTTTATAAAGACTATAAAGTTGGTGCTATCACAGAAAACCATTATAAAGAATATCCCAATATGTTAAACAAGATTGTCAGCAACTCAAAAAGGTCCTACCTACTACCTGTACATACATATATTTACAAAATTCAAGAATGATATTAAATAAATCTGGAATGAAATAAATCATCTTTATCAAGAATGGGGAAGTGTGTGAACTACAATCAGGATTTACAGCAGGACCCAGAGTGGAGAATAATATATTTATGTTAGATTACTGTATATTGGTTATAGCAACAATAGACTATAAGAAAGCATTTGACTCCATAAATAGAAAAGCCCTGATAGAAAGCCTAAAATATTATAAGTGTGATAAACAAGTAATAGACATTATAGCCAAGTTATATAAAGGATATACAACCACATTACATATTGATGACAAGAAGGTGTGTGACATAGACACACACACGCATTCTCTCTCTAACACACACACACCTTCCTCTCTCTCTCTCTCTGTCTCTCTTTCTCTCTCTCTCTCTCTCTCACACACAGATATTAAAATAACATCAAAACAGTTTTATAATACTATTTCTGTAAGGATGTAGGATTAAAATAAAATTGTTGATGTTAATATATTACTGTGTGTGTAAAAGTGAGAGAATGTGAATTTTTGTGTGTGTGAGAGAGAGAGATTGTGTGTGTGTGAGATAGAGAGAGAGAGGCTGTGTGTGTGTCAGAGTGATTAATATGTGTGTATCTGTAAGTGAGAGAGATTAATGTGTATGTAAGAGAGACTGTGTGTGTGTGTGAGAGAGAGAGAGAGGCTGTGTGTGTGTGTCAGAGAGATTAATGTATGTGTGTCTGTATGTGAGACAGACTGTGTGTGTGAGAGAGAGAGCGACAGTGTGTGTGTGTGAAAGAGACTGTGTGTGAGAGACAGAGAGAGAGAGAGACAGAGAATGTGTGTGTGTCAGCGAGAATAATGTGTGTGTGAGAGAGATAGAGACTGTGTATATGAAAGAGAGACTGTGTGCATGTGTTAAAGATTAATGTGTGTGTGTGAGAGAGAGACTGTGTGTGTGTGTGTGTCAGAGATATTAATGTGTGCATGTGTTAAAGATTAATGTGTGTGTGTGAGAGAGACTGTATGTGAGAGAAAGATAGAGAGAATGTATGTGTGTGAGAGATAGAGAGAGATTAATGTGTATGTGAGAGAGAGACTGTGTGTGTGTGTGTGTGAGAAAGATAGACTTCGTATGTGCATGTGTGTGTAAAAGATAAACTGTATGTGTGTGTGTGTGTAAAAGATAAACTGTATGTGTGTGTGTGTGTAAAAGATAAACTCTGTGTGTGTGTGTATGTAAAAGATAAACTGTGTATGTGTGTGTGTATGTAAAAGATAAACTGTGTGTGTGTGTGTGTGTGTAAAAGATAAACTGTGTTTGTGTGTGTATGTAAAAGATAAACTGTGTATGTGTGGGTGTGTAAAAATATATATGATATTTTATAAACAATATGTAAATGAATAAAAAAATATAAAAAATATAAAAATATATTATTTGTCCCTCCCCGCTCTCTCTCTCTCTCTCTCTCTCTCTCTCTCTCTCTCTCTCTCTCTCTCTCTCTCTCTCTCTCTCTCTCTCTCTCTCTCTCTCTCTCTCTCTCTCTCTCTCTCTCTCTCTCCTTCGTAATAAATAATAAATAAATAATAATTTGTTTCTATTTCCTTAGCAGATAAGAAATAAAAATAATATTAAATAATTATCTCATGAAATAAATGGGTTTAATATTAATTATCCCATGAAATAAATGGGTTTAATATTAAATAATTATCCCATGAAATAAATGGGTTCAATATTAATCAATAATTAAATAAGGTGTAAAGAAATATACAATAATAAATAATTCAGGTGTTAAAATAATTATAAGAAAAATAAAAGAAAAAAATAAATGAATCTAATAAAATTAAATCGTTTTCTCTTATTAATAAACATATGAAAACTTGGTGGCAATATTGGACCAACTTGATTCCTCAAACTAATTCAGGCAACAGGGTAGATAGATACCATTATAATATTTATTAATTAATCCTGTTTCCTGACATATTTTGGTGGAATCAATGTACTCCAAAGTTACTACAAGGGACCTCAGATCTCTAGGGTAATTTTGGAGCAAACTGATTCCTCCAAACCAAATTATGACGTCAATATAAAGAGAGAGAGAGAGAGAGAGAGAGAGAGAGGTAATGGAGGGGTATGGGGGTGGGGTGTAAAATATATATAGAGAGAGAGCAGTGTTGCCAGGTCTGCTTGACAAAATTTCTATAATATCCCCATTGTTACCTCTGATTCTCCATATCTAGTGAAAATTCCCCATACTTGGCATCACCTTATAGAGAGAATTAATGTTTGAATGGCAGTCCATAAATGGGGTTACTGAGTTGACTTGCCCTCCCCATACCCCTCATCCACTCTACCCATACCCCCTC
Organism: Petrolisthes manimaculis; assembly: GCA_034508575.1. Lineage (NCBI taxonomy): Eukaryota > Metazoa > Arthropoda > Malacostraca > Decapoda > Porcellanidae > Petrolisthes > Petrolisthes manimaculis. The sequence goes on from JAWZYT010000811.1 coordinate 269,631, forward strand.
CCTCACACCCATGCCCCTTACCCCTCATCCACTCTACCCATACCCCCTCCCTCACACCCATGCCCCTACCCCCATCCACTACCCATGCCCCTACCCCCCATCCACTCTACCCATACCCCCTCCCTCACACCCATGCCCCTACCCCCATCCACTCTACCCATACCCCCTCCCTCACACCCATGCCCCTACCCCCCATCCACTCTACCCATACCCCCTCCCTCACACCCATGCCCCTACCCCCCATCCATTCTACCCATACCCCCTCCCTCACACCCATGCCCCTACCCCCATCCACTCTACCCATACCCCCTCCCTCACACCCATGCCCCTACCCCCCATCCACTCTACCCATACCCCCTCCCTCACACCCATGCCCCTACCCCCATCCACTCTACCCATACCCCCTCCCTCACACCCATGCCCCTACCCCCCATCCACTCTACCCATACCCCCTCCCTCACACCCATGCCCCTACCCCCATCCACTCTACCCATACCCCCTCCCTCACACCCATGCCCCTACCCCCCATCCACTCTACCCATACCCCCTCCCTCACACCCATGCCCCTACCCCCATCCACTCTACCCATACCCCCTCCCTCACACCCATGCCCCTACCCCCCATCCATTCTACCCATACCCCCTCCCTCACACCCATGCCCCTACCCCCATCCACTCTACCCATACCCCCTCCCTCACACCCATGCCCCTACCCCCCCATCCACTCTACCCATACCCCCTCCCTCACACCCATGCCCCTACTCCCCATCCACTCTACCCATACCCCCTCCCTCACACCCATGCCCCTACTCCCCATCCACTCTACCCATACCCCCTCCCTCACACCCATGCCCCTACCTCCTAACACCATACCCCTCCCCACTCCCCCCTACTCCCCCTTGATTAACGTGATTTTCATGGAGAATGTAGTTCACGTTTTGGTTCTTAATTCATTTATTATTAATTATTTTGAATTTATTATTATATAATTAAATTCCCGGTAATTTTCCCTACATTTTGATGTGATAATTTCTTTAATTACGCAATTAATTAATGATATTAGCGAATATTTTATATTCATAATTTCCCACCGTGACTAATTAGGACATTGTAGCACTTTGGGTCCTCCAAGGTATCTCAGGCAACACAACTTAATGCAGGAATAATACAGTTTGGAGGAATCAGTTTGCTCCACAATTACTCTATGGAAATCTGGGTTCCTTTATAGTACTATGATTCCTCCAAAGTATGTCAGGAAAGAGAATTAATTAATAAATATAATGGTATCAATCATGTTGTATGGAATAGTTTGTAGGAATCCAATTGGTCCAGTATTACCACAACCAACACTACTGCTTCGAATGAATCAACTTAGTGTACCATTTCAGAGGGAGTGTAGGGAGGGTGGGGTGTATTAGGAAGGTATGGGGTGGTGTAGGGGGGGTTGATTCGAAGCTACCATCCTACACCTTTCTACACCCCCCATACCCCATAATACCCCCCTCTCTCTACACCCCCATACCCCCCTAATACACCCCCCCCCTCCCTACACCCCCATACCCCCCTAATACATCCCCCCCCCCTCCCTACACCCCCATACCCCCCTAATATATCCCCCCCCCCCTCCCTACACCCCTTTAGAATGGTTCACCAAGTTGATTCATTCGAAGCTGTGGTGTTGGTTGTGGTAATACTGGACCAATTGGATTCCTCCAAACTATTCCATACAACATGATTGATACCATTATATTTATTAATTAATTCTCTTTCCTGACATACTTTGGAGGAATCATAGTAGGTATAAAGGAACCCAGATTTCCATTGAGTAATTGTGGAGCAAACTGATTCCTCCAAACTGTATTATTCCTGCATTAAGTTGTGTTGCCTAAGATACCTTGGAGGACTCAAAGTGCTCCAATGTACCAATTAGTCACGGTTGGAAATTATAAGTATAAAATATTCGCTAATTTCGTTAAGTAAATAAGTAATTAAAGAAATTATTATATCAAAATGTAGGGAAAATTACGGAGAATTTAGCTATATAATAATTAATTCAAAATAATCATAGATAGATAAATTATGAACTAAAACGTGAACTATATTCTCCACCAAATCATGACGTCATTATATGATAATCAATTGGGGTAGGGGGGAGTGGGGTGGGGGTATGGTGTTAGGAGGGGTAGGGGAATGGGTGTGAGGGAGGGGGTATGGGTAGAGTGGATGGGGGGTATAAGGAGGGCAAGTCAACTCAGTAACCCCATTTATGGACTGCCATTCAAACATTAATTTTGAGCCAACATTCTCTCTATAGGTGATGCCAAGTATGGAGAATTTTCACTAGATATGGGGAATCAGAGGTACCAATGGGGATATTATAGAAATTTTGTCAAGCAGACCTGGCGATACTGTTCTCTCTCTCTCTCTCCTTTACACCCCATAACCCTCACCACCCTCCATTACCTCTCTCTCTCTCTCATAAAATGGTTTGGAGGAATCAGTTTGCTCCAAAATTACCCTAGAGAGATCTGAGGTCCCTTGTAGTAACTTTGGAGTACATTGATTCCTACAAAATATGTCAGGAAACAGGATTAATTAAATAAATATTATAATGGTATCTGTCTATCCTGTTGCCTGGAATAGTTTGGAGGAATCAAGTTGCTCCAATATTGCTACCAAACCCATTTATTTCATGGGATAATTTATAAGTATTTATACATTTATTTTTTACTAAGGAAATTGAAACACCTCATTATTATTTATTTATTTATTGTTATTTTTATTATTATTATTATTATTATTATTATTATTATTATTATTATTAGAGAGAGAATACGAATGTGGAAACGGAGAGAGAGAGAGAGAGAATATGAATGTAGGAAAGGAGAGATAAATAGATAGATAGATAGAGAGAGAGAGAGAGAGAGAGAGAGAGAGAGAGAGAGAGAGAGAGAGATAATATGAATGTAGGCCTATATAGGAAAGGAGAGAGAGAGAGAGAAAATAAGAATGTGGTGTAGTATTTTCGTAGGTACTACACCATAGGAGTGTCAAATAGTAGACTCTGTACAAGGCACAAGTTTATTATGGAACACACAAGAAGCAGGAGGACACGCAGGTGATACAAAATAACCAGGTCGCAGCGTGGTCGGCTGGACGTCTGGTGATGGTGGTTACTTTTCCAGGGCGTGCGTGGTGGGTCCCAGTGAAGGTGTTCTCGTGTCCAGTGTCCAAGGGTGAGTGAGGGAGTCAGAGGGCAGCGGCCTGGCTTTTATGTCCTATGGTAAAGGATTAACTCTTGCCCCAGGCGCGCTTGACCAGGGATTAAGTTTATTAATAGACAGCTGTATGCAGTCTGTTCCCTCTGACTCCTGAGTTAAGAACACGTGGTTTGGAGTGTTTAAGGAGTGGACACTCAATAATATAGAGTGGAACACTACAGTGGGAAGGGAAAGAGAGAGAGAATACGAAAGTGGAGAGAGAGAGAGAGAGAGAGAGAGAGAGAGAGAGAGAGAGAGAGAGAGAGAGAGAGAGAGAGAGAGAGAGAGAGAGAGAGAGAGAGAATACAAATGTGGAAAGGCTTAGAGAGAGGAGGGAATACGAATTTGGAGAGAGAGAGAGAGAGAGAGAGAGAGAGAGAGAGAGAGAGAGAGAGAGAGAGAGAGAATACAAATGTGGAAAGGCTTAGAGAGAGGAGGGAATACGAATTTGGAGAGAGAGAGAGAGAGAGAGAGAGAGAGAGAGAGAGAGAGAGAGAGAGAGAGAGAGAGAGAGATCCTCCTACAAAACATCCATCAGTCTTGAGTCCTATAAAACATCCATCAGTCTTGAGTCCTATAAAACATCCATCAGTCTTGAGTCCTATAAAACATCCATCAGTCTTGAGTCCTATAAAACATCCATCAGTCTTGAGTCCTATAAAACATCCATCAGTCTTGAGTCCTATAAAACATCCATCAGTCTTGAGTCCTATAAAACATCCATCAGTCTTGAGTCCTATAAAACATCCATCAGTCTTGAGTCCTATAAAACATCCATCAGTCTTGAGTCCTATAAAACATCCATCAGTCTTGAGTCCTATAAAACATCCATCAGTCTTGAGTCCTATAAAACATCCATCAGTCTTGAGTCCTATAAAACATCCATCAGTCTTGAGTCCTATAAAACATCCATCAGTCTTGAGTCCTATAAAACATCCATCAGTCTTGAGTCCTATAAAACATCCATCAGTCTTGAGTCCTATAAAACATCCATCAGTCTTGAGTCCTATAAAACATCCATCAGTCTTGAGTCCTATAAAACATCCATCAGTCTTGAGTCCTATAAAACATCCATCAGTCTTGAGTCCTATAAAACATCCATCAGTCTTGAGTCCTATAAAACATCCATCAGTCTTGAGTCCTATAAAACATCCATCAGTCTTGAGTCCTATAAAACATCCATCAGTCTTGAGTCCTATAAAACATCCATCAGTCTTGAGTCCTATAAAACATCCATCAGTCTTGAGTCCTATAAAACATCCATCAGTCTTGAGTCCTATAAAACATCCATCAGTCTTGAGTCCTATAAAACATCCATCAGTCTTGAGTCCTATAAAACATCCATCAGTCTTGAGTCCTATAAAACATCCATCAGTCTTGAGTCCTATAAAACATCCATCAGTCTTGAGTCCTATAAAACATCCATCAGTCTTGAGTCCTATAAAACATCCATCAGTCTTGAGTCCTATAAAACATCCATCAGTCTTGAGTCCTATAAAACATCCATCAGTCTTGAGTCCTATAAAACATCCATCAGTCTTGAGTCCTATAAAACATCCATCAGTCTTGAGTCCTATAAAACATCCATCAGTCTTGAGTCCTATAAAACATCCATCAGTCTTGAGTCCTATAAAACATCCATCAGTCTTGAGTCCTATAAAACATCCATCAGTCTTGAGTCCTATAAAACATCCATCAGTCTTGAGTCCTATAAAACATCCATCAGTCTTGAGTCCTATAAAACATCCATCAGTCTTGAGTCCTATAAAACATCCATCAGTCTTGAGTCCTATAAAACATCCATCAGTCTTGAGTCCTATAAAACATCCATCAGTCTTGAGTCCTATAAAACATCCATCAGTCTTGAGTCCTATAAAACATCCATCAGTCTTGAGTCCTATAAAACATCCATCAGTCTTGAGTCCTATAAAACATCCATCAGTCTTGAGTCCTATAAAACATCCATCAGTCTTGAGTCCTATAAAACATCCATCAGTCTTGAGTCCTATAAAACATCCATCAGTCTTGAGTCCTATAAAACATCCATCAGTCTTGAGTCCTATAAAACATCCATCAGTCTTGAGTCCTATAAAACATCCATCAGTCTTGAGTCCTATAAAACATCCATCAGTCTTGAGTCCTATAAAACATCCATCAGTCTTGAGTCCTATAAAACATCCATCAGTCTTGAGTCCTATAAAACATCCATCAGTCTTGAGTCCTATAAAACATCCATCAGTCTTGAGTCCTATAAAACATCCATCAGTCTTGAGTCCTATAAAACATCCATCAGTCTTGAGTCCTATAAAACATCCATCAGTCTTGAGTCCTATAAAACATCCATCAGTCTTGAGTCCTATAAAACATCCATCAGTCTTGAGTCCTATAAAACATCCATCAGTCTTGAGTCCTATAAAACATCCATCAGTCTTGAGTCCTATAAAACATCCATCAGTCTTGAGTCCTATAAAACATCCATCAGTCTTGAGTCCTATAAAACATCCATCAGTCTTGAGTCCTATAAAACATCCATCAGTCTTGAGTCCTATAAAACATCCATCAGTCTTGAGTCCTATAAAACATCCATCAGTCTTGAGTCCTATAAAACATCCATCAGTCTCACAATGTCTGCAAGATTTTGAAGCCTATTTTGACGACCAAGTGATGGGCAAGATTACTGAGGAGACCAATCGACACCATACATATCTTGTACAGCAGTTGAGCCAGGAAGACATTATATACCTACAAACAGCCATAGTAGTGACTGGTATGATACTAACATGAGTGAGTTGTATGTGTTTCTTGCTCTTGTAATCCTAATGCCACATTCAGAAAGGCCTGTTTTGAGTGACTAATGGAAGAAAGACGAGCTACTGGGTACAACTATTTTTGGTAACTATATGTCAAGTGATCGGTTCCAGGCATTACTAAACACTATTCACTTTTCCAGCAGTGTCAGACCTCAGACAAGAGATAGATTGTGGAAAATAAGGGACATAGTAAAGATGCTAACAGACCGTTTCAGTCGCTTCTTTGTACCATTCTGTAAGGTTGTCATTGATGAGTCCCTCACCTTATATAAGGGAAGTCTCGTCACCAAGGAATACATACCATCAAAGCGTCATCACTTTGGCATCAAACAATTTATATTATATGATGGTGAAACTAGGATTATCCTAGACATATTTCTTTATAGTGGAAGAAACATTGATAACAATAGTAATGATAACCTTGGAAGTACTGGCAACATTGTCAAGACCTTAATGGCACCTTATTATAACAAGGGTCATGTTCTCCACACAAAACAAGTTGAAACTTGTTATATCATGCCAAAAACACGGAAGAATTTGCCACCAAAGTTCATCGACCAAAAATCAAGGCTTCTTGACAGTCATCTCCAAAAATCAGAAAAAGACATGACTGACAGTGGTAAAACAAACTTTAGAATAGTTCATAATACAAAGAACATGCGCCTTGTAAATAAAGCACACATGATGATCAGTGTTGTTGAATGTATCAGAAAGAGTATGAGATGGTATCACAAGTTATTTTTTCACTTGGTCGATATTACACTTCTTAATTCACACAACATGATGTTAACACACAGTGGAAAGAAGCCTACATCTCTTAGGAATTATACATAAGGTACTCTGTTGCCTGTGAACTGCTGGTGAAATATGGTGAACCTTATTGTAGACATCCAGCAGGTGGTGAGTCTCTACATCACAACACAGATATTCCTCACCGACTGTCTTGTGCTGCTTGGACTCAACGACATGCACTCTATCCAATACCACCAACACCATATGCTGCCACCATGAACCGTACCAAGGGACAACGTGCATGTTATGTATGTAAACACACGACTAGAAGGCCTCAGAAACGTAAATGTACTTCATATGTGTGTAAGGAATGTGACATACCTCTGTGTCCTGGAGAATGTTTTACACAGTATCATAGTATACAAAACTTCTAGTGTACAGTTGGCTGCATAAGTTCTCTTCATTTCCACCTACAGTCGTGGTCAATAATAATCATCCACATATGGGTATCTCAAACAATTTACTGTCTAATGTTTTCACGTTCATATATTATTGTTTTAAGTAGTGTGTAGCTGCTTGTAGCAAATTAAAAGATGGTAGTTAACCTATTTATTCGAAAGTTTATCATCTTAGAAACAGAGGGAAGCTGTCAAAATCTTACGTGAGTTACCCCTATATTTGACCGCGACTGTACATATGTATGAGGTGTAGTAATGTTGTAATAATGTTTGAATGAAGGCAGAGATGAGATATAGTTTTCAAGTGGTAAATTACATATGTTAAGGAGGTGCGGGAAAAGGGGGACAGGCTTGGAGGGGTCGGGAGGGTGCAGGAATAGGGGGATAGGCTTGGTGGGGGGTTAGGAGGGTGCAGGAATAGGTGACAGTGTTTCTACCCCCCCCCCCAAGCCTGTCCCCCTATTCCCCCCCCAAGTCTGTCCCCCTATTCCTTCCCCCAAGCCTGTCCCCCTATTCCCCCCCCAGGCCTGTCCCCCCCCCACCAAGCCTGTCCCCCTATTCCCCCCCCAGGCCTGTCCCCTACTCCCGCATCCCCTTAAGAATAGAGACTGGGTGAGAATGCATGGATCTGGACATACTGTATTACCATTATTTAATTTAACTCATGAGATGAACGCAAATTTATGCCTCCAACTGTACCACATCCCTACAAGAGCCTGTTTCTCTAATTTGACCCCTAATTATCATTGTAGAACAGTTCATACAACAGCTAATCTATTACCTCTTAGTTGTATGTATGTCACACATCAGTAGGCCTTTCTTACTTGTGTGAAAACAAAAGTGAATTACTACATTTGTCAACACCTTTCACATAAATTATGATTTTCTTGTACAGTATTTTTTTTATTAATATTTGGTAATAAAATATACATAAGATTTATTAATAGTAATTACTGATTTTTTTTATTGGTATTTATTTCATTCCAAATTATAAATATTCTATAGTCGGCAAAAAAAGTATTGGAACTCCCCTATAAAATTAAGGGTGGTTCCAATACTCTTTTTGTTGACTTTTCCAAGGTAGAGTTAGTAAATATTTTCACTATACTGTACATGTATAACTCTTAAGTAAATGGAAATTATTTTAATGTTTAATGGTTTAACCAAAAAAAAAAACACTACAACAGTAAAGTGACTAGATAAAATAATAATAAATCAATCACTAAATAATTAATTACCGGCAGTACCATAACTTTGTTTGATATTCATTAAGGGGAGGATATAGTTTTGACATTTTTGGAGATTATGATTCCTCCAAACTATTCCAGGCAACAGAATACCATTATTTTTCTTCATGTGGGTTTGTTTCCTGGCATACTTTGGAGGAATCAAGGCACTCCAATCTATCAAAAGTATACTCTCCCCTTAAGTTGTTCAATAAATCCTGTTAAAAATAATGATAAATGTCATACTGTAATCAATAATTAGCCTTGTGTTAACCTTACATTAAGTTGTTCCATAAATCCTGTCAATAATAAAAATAAAAATATTCATTAAATTGTACAATATATCCTGTTAAAAATAAAAATGGTAATAATAATGAATTAGCCTTGTATAATTTTTTCATGATATTCATTAAGTTATTCCATATATCCTGTCAATAAAAATAATAATATCATACTGTAATTAATTATCCTTGTGTCATGTTTTCATGATATTTATTAAATTGTTCAATATACTGTAAAATAAAAATAGTAATAATAATGAGTTATCCTTGTGTAATGTTTTCATGATATTCCTGAAGTTGATGTATAAATCCTGAGTTAGGATTGACAAATGGTCTCTGTTGCTTAATAAATGTTACTGCTTCCTTGGGGTTCATGTTATGATGTTTTATAAGGAAGGCAGCAATGATGGTAGTGGATCGTGATATACCACCATTACAATGAACTAATACACAACCTCCTGAGGATATAATATACATGATGAAAAACATTCTTATACACACACACACATATAATATACATGATGAAAAACATTCTTATACACACACACACATATATTGATTCAATGTGTATATCTTATGTCTCAAATGTCCTGAAATTATTATACAGTTATTATTTGTACAGTCGGCAAAAAAAAATTCGTTACCATCCTTTAACAGTGTGATGTAATGTTGGTACACGTGACTGGTGAGTGAGGTGTGGCGTGAGTGTGTTATATACATCCGTCACCCTCCGTGCCCGTCAGTGTCTAATGGACAGGCAAGTAGGAATGACGTTCTTTCAGCCAGTACAGTACAACTTTTTCTGGGTATTTCACAATTATTCTTGTTCTAAAATAATCAAACATATATCCTTATGTTTAATAATGAATAAGTAAATAATAATAGTTCTAGAACACTCAGAATTTAGTTTAAAATAAGCTAAACTTTTCATATAAAAGATCTGACACTGCTGCAGCCCGGATAATATCAGAGTGGCAAAGACGACAGCCGTCTGGGATGACACAAGGCAACGGCTGTCTAGTCAGTGGAGTACCAACCCTACCGCGCTACACCATCATAAAATTAACGAAGGGGTGGTAACAAAACTTTTTTTCTGACTGAACATACGCACATACATGAAGATAAACATAATTATACATACACACACATACATAATGAAAAACATTATTATATACACACAGACATGAAGAAAAAATATAATCACATTTACAAACTATTATTTACATTAACACACTAAATATCAATAAACATAAATAAATAAAATAAAACACATTATTATAATATTATTTAACTTACTTGTATATGAAGTTATCTTCAAAGAGATTTTTGACACCAGTTGCCACATTAATAATATGAGTGACATTATTGTGTGTGAGAATATCCAAGTCATGTGCCACGTACTGTGACCCGAGCATGACCCCCGGCAGTACCAGACAGTATGTCAGGTCGGGATTCATGTCCACTACGTACCCGATACCCGGGGTGGCGTCGTCGTAAACCCTGGTCGTACCGTCGGATAATAGTTCGTGGGTAGTGGTGAGGCCGTCGGGATTCTTCACTTTGGTCTGGGTGTGTCGTAGTTTGGTCTTCCCACTCTTAAGTTGGTCGGCAAGGTTAATTTTCTGTTTCACCATCCTGAAAATTATGTACAGTAAACAAATTATCTATCTATAGCTCAGACGCCTCGTTCCCTCCAAGGGGGTGGCCACGGCAGAAGTGTCTCCAGTTCTCCCTGTTCCAACACTCCCTCCTTACTTGTTCAAACCCTCCTCTTCCCCTTATGTTTCTCTCCTTTATACACTCTTCCACTCTGTTCTGCCATTTTACTGGTGGTCTGCCTCTCACACAACTTCACTTCCATACACCTTCTTTACAAACTCCTCGCCTTGCATTCTCTCTACATGTCCAAACCATCTCAAAGTATTACGCTTCACTCTCTCAACCACTCCACATTCAATACCAATTGCCTTCTCACTCCTACCACATCTCTTATACACACTCTCATTACTTTCTCCATCCCACCTAGACACCTCACATGCTCCTCTCAAGTAGATCTTTGTTGTTGTTGTAGTTGGTAGAAAACCTATCCCCTATTCCTGCACCTCCCTAGCCCCCCTTCAGCCTGTCCCCCTACTCCCCCCCCCAAAAAAAAACCCTAACCCCTCCCATAGCCTGTCCCTCTACTCCCGCACCCCCCATATTAAGCTATTCACTGTGTGTTGGTAATTATGTTCCCCAATGGTTAGTTAGATAGATAAATAGATACTTAGATAGATAAATAGATACTTAGATAGATAAATAGATACTTAGATACATAGACAGCTAGATAGATAAATAGACAGATAGATAACGTTAAGCTACTCACTGTAGTTTGGTAATGATGTTTCCCAATGGTTAGTTAGATAGATAGATAAATAGATAAACAAATAGATAGATAGATAGATACTTAGACAGATAAGTAGAAAAATAAACAGATAGATAATGTTAAGCTACTCACTATAGTTTGGTAATGGTGTTCCCCAATGGTTAGTTAGATAGATAGATAAATAGATACTTAGATAGTTAGATAAATAAATATTTAGATAGATAGATAGATAGATAGATAGATAGATAGATAGATAGATACATAGATAGATAGATAGATAGATAGATAGATAGATAGATAGATAGATAAATAAATAAACAGATAGATAATGTTAAGCTACTCACTATAGTGTGGTAATAATGTTCCCCAATGGTTAGTTAGATAGATAGATAAATAGATACTTAGATAGTTAGATAAATATATACTTAGATAGATAGATAAATAAATAAATAGATAGATAGATAGATAAACAGATAGATAATGTTAAGCTACTCACTATAGTGTGGTAATGATGTTCCCCAATGGTTAGTTAGATAGATAGATAAATAGATACCAGGTACTTAGATAGTTAGATAAATAGATACTTAGATAGATAGATAGATAGATAGATAAATAAATAAATAGATAGATAGATAATGTTAAGCTACTCACTCTAGTTTGTTAATGGTGTTCTCCAATGGTTAGTTAGATAGATAGATAAATAGATACCAGGTATTTAGATAGTTAGATAAATAGATACTTAGATAGATAGATAGATAAATAAATAGATAGATAGATAGATAATGTTAAGCTACTCACTCTTGTTTGTTAATGGTGTTCTCCAATGGTTAGTTAGATAGATAGATAAATAGATACTTAGATAGATAGATAAATAAATAAATAGATAGATAGATAGATAATGTTAAGCTATTCACTCTAGTTTGGTAATGATGTTCCCCGATGGTTAGGGCGTTGGGTGGGTAGTGTACGTTGATGAGAAAGAGATCGTCGAGTGGAGCGACCTGTGTTCCCGCTGGCCAGGTGTTGTGTGAAGGTGTATTCAACATGACACCCACCTCATACTCACCTATACACCCCTCACCAACCCTTACTAATACACCTACTGTCCTGCGTACCTGTGTGTGTGTATAAAGAGAGGGGGGAGGGGTTTAATTATGGAGGGTGTATGTATGTATAACTCTGTGTGTGTGTGTGTAAATGTGTATGTGTAGGTGTGTGTGTGTAAATGTGTAGGTGTGTGTTGTGTGTATGTATAGATGTGCGTGTTGCATGTGTAGATGGGTGTGTAGATGTATGTAGATGTGTGTGTTGCATGTGTGTGTAGATGTGTGTGTGTGTGTGCGTACATTACCTGTTTATATAGGAATCCGTTGGCTGTAATGTTTATGTCCCAAAATTTGAGGTGTTGGTAGAGGGGGTCATGGAGGGGGTCCAGTAGGGGGCGCCCGGGGGTCACGCTTATCTGTGGGGGGGAAGGAGGGGGCCAGGTAAACAAAATATTAGGTTGGGTTAGGTTAGGTTAGGTTTGGGTTGGATTGGGCTGGGTTAGGTTAGGTTAGGTTTGGGTTGGATTGGGCTGGGTTAGGTTAGGTTAGGTTAGGTTAGGTTAGGTTAGGTTAGGTTTGGGTTAGGTTAGGTGAGGTTAGGTTAGGTTAGGTTAGGTTAGGTTTGGGTTATGTTAGGTTAGGTTAGGTTAGGTTAGGTTAGATTTGGTTTGGTTTGGTTTGGTTTGGTTTGGTTTGGGTTGGGTTGGGTTGGTTTGATTTGGGTTGGGTTGGGTTGGGTTGGGTTGGGTTGGTTTGGTTTGGTTTGGGTTGGTTTGGTTTGGTTTGGTTTGGGTTGGGTTGGGTTGGGTTGGGTTGGGTTGGGTTGGGTTGGGTTGGGTTGGGTTGGGTTGGGTTGGGTTAGGTTGGGTTAGGTTAGGTTAGGTTAGGTTAGGTTTGGGTTAGGTTAGGTTAGGTTAGGTTAGGTTTGAGTTAGGTTAGGTTAGGTTAGGTTAGGTTAGGTTAGTTTGGGTTAGGTTAGGTTAGGTTAGGTTAGGTTTGATTTGGTTAGGTTTGATTTGGTTTTGTTTGGGTTGGGTTGGGTTGGGTTGGTTTGATTTGGGTTGGGTTAGGTTAGGTTGGGTTGGGTTGGGTTGGGTTGGTTTGATTTGGGTTGGGTTGGGTTGGTTTGGTTTGGTTTGGTTTGGGTAGGGTTGGGTTGGGTTGGTTTGATTTGGGTTGGGTTGGGTTGGGTTGGGTTGGGTTAGGTTAGGTTAGGTTTGGTTTGGTTTGGTTTGGGTTGGGTTGGGTTGGTTTGATTTGAGTTAGGTTAGGTTTGGTTTGGTTTGGTTTGGTTTGGGTTGGGTTGGGTTGGGTTGGGTTGGGTTGGTTTGATTTGGGTTGGGTTGGGTTGGGTTAGGTTAGGTTTGGTTTGGTTTGGTTTGGGTTATGTTAAGTTAGGTTTGGTTAGGTTTGGTTTGGTTTGGGTTATGTTAAGTTATGTTTGGTTAGGTTTGGTTTGGTTTGGGTTGGGTTGGGTTGGGTTGGTTTGGGTTATGTTAAGTTATGTTTGGTTTGGGTTGGGTTGAGTTACATTGGGTTGAGCTGGTTAAGTTAGGTTGGGTTATGTTAGGTTAGGTTAGGTTTGGTATGGGTTGAGCTGGTTTGGTTTGGGTTATGTTATGTTATGTTATGTTGGTTTGGGTTAGGTTAATTTTACTAACTTAAAATGGTACAAAATAATGGTACTAACTAAATTAATGGTATAAAATAATGGTAAAAACCTAATTAATGGTACAAAATAATGGTACAAACTTAATTAATGGTACAAAAGAATGGTAAAAACATAAAGAATGGTAAAAACTTAAATAATGGTACAAACTGAACTAATGGTACAAATTAATGGTACAACACACACCTGACTGATGGTATGTATGGTAGTGATGGGTTTATTGGACCTGGATTTAGCGGAGCCGAATGATTTGAGGTCGTGTGTTCCTTTGAGTAACTGACAAACACCCAACACTCTCTTCACGTCAAACGGGAGTCTGTTTACAAACGGAAATATGATTACTGCATAATACGTCCCCAATTTAATTAAGGGGGTGCGGGAGTAGGGGACAGGCTTGGGGGTGTGGGAGTAGGGGACAGGCTTGGGGGGGACTGGGGAGTGCGGGAATAGGGAGTCAGGCTTGGGGGGGGGGGGACTGGGGAGTGCGGGAATATGGAGTCAGGCTTGGGGGTAGGCTTGGGGTGTGTGGGAGTAGGGGACAGGCTTGGGGGGGGGGACTTGGGGGGGGTGGGAGTAGGGGACAGGCTTCGGAGGGGACAAGTGGGGTGCGGGAATAGGGGACAAGCTTGGGGTGGGGGGGGGGAGGGACTGGTGGGTGTAGGAGTAGGAAATTACCATGGAATCAACCCCCTGATATTTTTTATATTTTTGCAAGGCTCAAATTTTTAATATACATTGATACTAACCTTATTAGATATACAGTAATTTATTGTGTTCAGCAGCGGGCAGGAATTTCTCTAGGTGATATCTGCTCTTGCTGTTGTTGTTGTTGCTGTTGTTGTTGTTGTTGTTGTTGTTGTTGCTGTTGTTGTTGTTGTTTTGTATTGGTGTTACAGCGAGGCGGTACAGGTAGGTGTGTGAGGTGGCCAGGTAACGACTGTGGAAATCTGGGCCAACCAGGAGTGTTCGGTGTACTCTGTGTTAACCAGAGAAGTACAGTACTCATGTTAGGTGCACCTACTGTCAAGTCATATGGCTCCCGAGGAAGAGAAAGAGAGAATTACTGGTTAAAAAGAGGTGCAACAGTGAAGTCATATGGCTCCCGAGGAAGAGAAAAAGAGTTACTGGTTACAAATATTACTATAGTCTGTTCAAAACTTGTGTTCCGCTGGCCTCTTATGCTTAGATAGATAGAAATAGATAGATAGATAGATAGACAGATAAGAGATAGATAGAAATAGAGACAGATAGAGATAGATAGAAAGATATAGATAAAAATAGATATAGATAGAAATAGAGACAGATAGATCGAGGAAAATGGAACACAAGTTTTGAACAGAGTATAGGTGCAGTAACAGTGAGGTCATATGACTCCCGAGAAAGACATAAACATAAAACGTATTAGACACAAGTATTAATTAACATTATACTTATCAAAGGTCAACAAACCTATTTATCTTTATCTATCTATTTATCTATCTATTTATCTATCTATATATATCTATTTATCTTTATCTATCTATTTATCTATCTATTTATCTTTATCTATCTATTTATCTATCTATATCTATCTATTTATCTATCTATATCAATCTATTTATCTATCTATAGCTGTGACGCCTGGTTCGCTCCGGTAACTCCCTCCAAGGGGATGGCCACGGCAGAAGTGTGTCCAGTTGTCCCTGTTCCAACACTCCCTCTTTACTCCCTACTCCCCCCTTCACACTTCTCTCTCACACATACTCTTCCACTCTGTTCCAACACTCCCTCCTTACTCCCTACTCCCCCCTTCACACTTTTCTCTCACACATACTCTTCCACTCTGTTCCAACACTCCCTCTTTACTCTCTACTCCCCCCTTCACACTTCTCTCTCCTTTACATACTCTTCCACTCTGTTCTGCCATGTAACTATAGTCTGTTCAAAACTTGTGTTCCGCTGGCCTCTTATGCTTAGATAGATAGAAATAGATAGATTGATAGATAGACAGATAATATATAGATAGAAATAGATATAGATATAAAGATATAGATAGAAATAGAGACAGATTGATAGAGGAAAATGGAACACAAGTTTTGAATAGAGTAGCCTATAGTGGTCTGCCTCTCACACCAGGTGCCACAACTTCACACCATACACCTTCTTTACAACATAACTTATTATATGCAAGAATATTTGATGGTAAATACGATGGTACTATGGCTTCATGCATACAGTACACACACTACACAGTCATTAAAGGGGTGCGGGAGTATGGGGACAGGCTTGGGGGGGTTAGGGTGGTGTGGGAATAGGGGGACAGGCTTGGGGGGTGTGGGAGTATGGGGACAGGCTTGGGGGGGTTAGGGAGGTGTGGGAATAGGGGGACAGGCTTGGGGGGTGTGGGAGTATGGGGACAGGCTTGGGGGGGTTAGGGAGGTGTGGGAATAGGGGGACAGGCTTGGGGGGTGCGGGAGTAGGGGGACAGGCTTGGGGTGTTAAGGAAGTGCGGTAATAGGGGACAGGCTTTCTACTCCCCCTCCCAAGCCTGTCCCCCTATTCCCGCACCCCCTTAAGTGTGTGTGTGTGTGTGTGTGTGTTTAAGCCAGTAAACACCATGGCGGGACATACACACACAATCACACACACACACACTCTCTCTCTCTCACACACACACAATCTCTCTCTCTCTCACACACACACAATCTCTCTCTCTCTCTCTCTCTCTCTCTCTCTCTCTCTCTCTCTCTCTCTTTCTCTCTCTCTCTCTCTCTCACACACACACAATCTCTCTCTCTCTCTCACACACTCTCTCTCTCTCTCTCTCTCTCTCTCTCTCTCTCTCTCTCTCTCTCACAAACACCTTACCTAATGTCATATCCAAATTTCTTAAAGTAGTGATTTAGTGAATTTGTAATGACTTCTGGTTCACAGTGTCCATTTTCTCTGTACAAATCTACATGTGCCGTGTTACATACTGCGTGTACACCTGAAAGTACAGTAAATAATTATGTACATGTACTGTATATATATATGTGTATAGAGGTACAGTACATACACACATACACACATTGATTAATTCACCTGTACTGTATTATTATTATTACTATTATCATTACTGTATTATTATTATTATCATTATTATTATTATCATTACTGTATTATCATTATTATTATTACTGTATTATTATTATTATTATTACTGTATTATTATTATCATTATTATCATTACTGTATTATTATTATTATTATTATTATTATTACTGTATTATTATTATTATTATTATCATTACTGTATTATTATTATTATCATTATTATTATCATCATTACTGTATTATCATTATTATTATTACTGTATTATTATTATCATTATTATCATTACTGTATTATTATTATTATTATTATTATTACTGTATTATTATTATTATTATTATTATTACTGTATTATTATTATTATTATTACTGTATTATTATTATCATTATTATCATTACTGTATTATTATTATTATTATTATTATTATCATTACTGTATTATTATTATTATTATTATCATTACTGTATTATTATTATTATTATTATTATTACTGTATTATTATTATTATTATTATTACTGTATTATTATTATTATTATTATCATTACTGTATTATTATTATCATTATTATCATTACTGTATTATTATTATTATTATTATTATTATTACTGTATTATTATTATTATTATTATCATTACTGTATTATTATTATTATCATTATTATTATCATCATTACTGTATTATCATTATTATTATTACTGTATTATTATTATCATTATTATCATTACTGTATTATTATTATTATTATTATTATTACTGTATTATTATTATTATTATTATTATTACTGTATTATTATTATTATTATTACTGTATTATTATTATCATTATTATCATTACTGTATTATTATTATTATTATTATTATTATCATTACTGTATTATTATTATTATTATTATCATTACTGTATTATTATTATTATTATTATTATTACTGTATTATTATTATTATTATT
>JAWZYT010000811.1:290000-460000 GCA_034508575.1 Petrolisthes manimaculis
TATTATAGTAACTATAATATTGTAACACTATGTAACACCCTACATAAGTTACCTATTTTTAATTAATAAATGTTGTTGTTGATTTTGTTGTTGAAGTCACACGTGAGTTTTTGTTGATTTTATATTGTTGTTGTTGTTGAAGATTAAATTATTCAACAAATTCAACGGGGTTCTTTTATTTTGTTGTTCATTGGGGAAAGATAATAATAATAATAATAATGTATACGCTCTATTATTTTCTAGGTTTTAATTAAAATGAACGTAATTATTTTATTTCTTGTCGGATAATTTGAAGGATGCCTATTTTTCCCCCCTTACCCTATATATTATATAAAACACTAAAATATAATAAAAAATGTATATACTGTAATCGCTATTTGACATGATGACTGACATACACACACACTTCTCAACACACCCACACACGCACATATAAAAATAAGACCTATTTAGCATAACTTTGGCTGTCACTGTCACTTCCACCATCTCCCTCCATTTTCTCTCCCACTTATTACAACATTCAGCATGGTATACTCTGTTCAAAACTTGTGTTCCATTTTCCTCTATCTATATGTCTCTATTTCTATCTATATCTTTATATCTATATCTATTTCTATCTATCTCTATCTGTCTCTATTTCTATCTATCTCTTATCTGTCTATCTATCTATTTCTATCTATCTAAGCATAAGAGGCCAGCGGAACACAAGTTTTGAACAGACTATAGCTCTCTCTCGTTCATACTTATCACATACCATCAACAAAATCAGGTTCTACTGTCTCATCTTCCCTACTCTCACACATCACACACACACACACTTTACTGCTAGAACATCCAATACCTTGTTATTGTCCCACTCCTCGATGTCTCATTAATTATTACCAACATGATGGAAAAGGAAATGGAAGATGGGGACATTATTGACTGCACATGATTTTTTTTTTTTTTTTTATAGCAGCATATGAGGACTGAAGGATTTATATATAATATGTCCTCACCTGTGTAATGAAAGGAGATAATCACTTACATTTCATAATTTAGCCTTACAAACTAGTATATGGAAAAAAAAAAAACTATATTTGTATTTCCAGCTTTATTTATTATTACCCTAGTTCATTGTAGTCAATATTCTGTGTACAGTATATTTACACCCGTAGTTTTAAAACATTTGAGGGCCCTTACTGGAGCTCTATGAACCCTCCAAACTACTCCAGGCAACAGATTCCCTATTCGAAACACTGAAGCGTTTTGTGGCCTGGATTATTTGGAGGGTTCATTGACCTCCAGTAAGGGCCCTCAAATGTTTTAAAACTACGGATTTCCATGGAGCAAACTCACAACACTTGTGGACTTTAATGAATTTCACATATCTGTTTTTATTTGGCAAATGCATGCTTTATTAATTCTGAAAAGAAAAATGGGGGGTTAAGGGGGTGCGGGAATACGGGGACAGACTTTCTACCCACCCCAAGCCTGTCCCCATATTCCAGCCACCCCCACCCCCCCCAAGCCTGTCCCCTACTCCCACACCCTCCACACATTACCCGTACACATCCGTACAACATTATTTTATTCCCTATATATAATGGTTCTCACCTGTAGATGTATAGATTGTATTTTATTGTTGCTATGTTAATTGTTACTTTGTCATTGTATTGTGCCTTTCACGATAAAACCAATTAATTATTTAATTTAACTTTTTACTGATATACGAGTTTACAATTTATAATATGGAGTGGGGCTGCCCTCATATACCCCTCCCTCCCAGCTGGGGCCTATTTCCTTTGATATATTTAACAAATACATTTATTTAATTGTCGTCATTTAATTGGTAATCCACTATGAAATTATCATAAGCCAAACTATAAAATAAGAAATTGAAGGGAAGACAAAATATAATAACCTTATAAAATTAGAAAGTAAATGGAAAATAAAAAATAGGGGAATATTTTGGCCTATTGCATCTTATTAGCCATTGTTGCTATTTATATTATGAGTGTTGAAAAAAATAGAGCAATGTCCACCTATATTAGGCAGGCTACAACGGTCCGTCCACTCACGGCTGCGATCCCACTACTGCCCGACACGGGTGCTTTATTAATTAGGCTGCTGGGTTTCCCCCCTGGCCCGGTTCACACCTCATTAGACAACCTGGACGCCCCTGACTTCCCAAGGGTGGCCATATTGATGCCTGAGCTTAGTGCGGACACCCACTCAACATGGAAAGAACCGCTGCAGGACTCCTTACCTTCAAGCCATCCAAGCTTCCGTGTCGCCGGATTACAGAACTACGCCACTAGTCCCAGCTAATAAAAGTACATAGAAAGGTTGTATTTTATGATATTACTTACCTAATGATGTCGCTTGCTAACTATACCAACTTGTAAATTGTCCAAATATAAATAGCATCGAGGCTGTTGGAGTTTCAGTATATTCTTATTAAAGCTATAATAATAACAATATACTGAAAACTCATCAAATATGTTTGCTACCGGTATGCAATCATACAGCTTTGTCTCCTGTGGTGTCATACTTGCACACTAACATTTCCTTTCATCCATAAATACCACATTATATTATTAATGTCAAAGTATATTTTTCCAAAGCTCGTATTTCTATATATTCATTAATCTCAACAAAGGAATTAAAAAATATATCTAAATAAAAATATTGAAACTAATACGTTTTCTACGTCAACTCATATAACAGAAAACGTATTAGTAAGGGGTAACGTTTCACAAATGCAGTTGCTCTCATCCCACTCCCAACTCTGGCACACTCAGACGTTATGTTATGTATTGTCTCTCAGTTGACCACTTCAGACTTGTAACTGGATGGACATTGTATCGGCTGAACGGACTGACTGAAAGGTTGGTTGGTTGGTGAATGTTTCGAATATTTTAACTTGTGAATCGGGACTCGATATTGATAACGACATGAGAGAAACGCGGGAGTGGAGCCAATGATTATAAAAGACAGGTTAGTTAGTGGTTAGGCGTAGGTAGTGTTGGTGTGTTATGTATTGTCCCTCAGTTGACCACTTCAGACCCTCTCACCAAGTGGTATAGTGGTATGTGTGACTATTGCAATGAAGATAATTCTCGGTTGTCCAATGTCGACCAGGATAGTGAACATGCAGCGTGAGTTGCGTCTTCCCCCATTAGTGGAGAATTTTTTCTAATATTACTTGCTTTACTGTCAAGTACTTCCATTTCCCACATCTTTCACCCCATTACTCTCAGTTAGTCAGAACTTCTCTTCGACCAAACTACCCGATCCCTTCCATACTGCCTGCTGGACGAACTCTTTTAACTACTGTATAAGGATTTGGGGTACCACGTCGCTTAGATAAACACCTTGCGTCTAATCCCTGACTTTCGATGTTTACTAATGAATAATTGTTGCCCATTACAGGTGGCAAGTTAGCCAAATTTCAACTACTTTCTATCTTTCCTATAAAATTTCCTTGTGGAGGTTTCTCTACCAACCCCACAAGGTTCTGACTCCTAACTTTATTTCCTGTACGGCTCAGGCCGGAGGGAGTGGAGGGTGGGGAGAGAGTCTTCTACTTTGCTATCCTTACCTACGATTATCACTGGGGAAAAATTCATTCTCTACCAGTAACCTTCTAATTAGATCACCCAGTGTGGACCGTAAGGTCTGTTGTGGTCTGTGATTCTATGTAACTCTCTCTCTCTACCGTACACACACACTCTCTCTTTCTCTCTCTCTCTCTACCGTACACACACACACACACTCTCTCTCTCTACCGTACACACATATACTCTCTCTCTACCGTACACACACACACACTCTCTCTCTACCGTACACACACAAACACTCTCTCTCTACCGTACACACACACACTCTCTCTCTCTACCGTACACACACACACATTCTCTCTCTACCGTACACACACACACATTCTCTCTCTACCGTACAGATAGATAGATAGATAGATAGATAGATCGTTTATTGACCACAGAACAATCAGTAAACTATACAATTTCTTCTGAATATTGCTAACCACAAAGTATTTTTTTTCTTTATCAATTACTCCAATCAAACAATAAGGTACAAAACACAAAACAATAAAGGGGGTGTGGGAGTAAGGGGACAGGCTTGGGGGGAGTTTGGGGGGGTGCAGGCTTGGGGGGGGGGGGTTTAGGGGTGCAGGAGTAGGGGGGCAAGCTTGGGATGGTTTTGGAGGGTACGGGAATAAGGGGACAGGCTTTCTACCCACCCCAAGCCTGTTCCCCTATTCCCGCACCCCCCCAAGCCTGTCCCCTACTCCCACCCACCCCAGTTCCCCTATACCCGCACCCCCCCAAGCCTGTCCCCTACTCCCACCCACCCCAGTTCCCCTATTCCCGCACCCCCCCCAGTCCCCCCAAGCCTGTCCCCTATTCCCGCACCCCCCAAGCCTGTCCCCTATTCCCGCACCCCCCCCCCCCCCAGTTAGTCCCCTATTCCCGCACCCCCCCAAGCCTGTCCCCTACTCCCACACCCCTTTAACCCCCTCACAATGTCTGCTTGTATAGAGTCCACAAAATTATCTATACAATGCATACAATATACAATACTTATACACACACACACATGCACTCTCCTTCTCTCTCTCTGACACACACACATACATACATCTCTCTCTCTCTCTCTCTCTCTCTCTCTCTCTCTCTCTCTCTCTCTCTCTCTCTCTCTCAGGAGGAAGGATAATAAATAAAAGTAATATATTATTGTTATTAATATTATTATTAAATGTATACATATATTTATAATATTTATATGTATGTGTGTATGTATGTATATTTTATGTATATATGTATATATGTATTTTATGTATGTAAATGTATGTTCAGTATATATGTATTTTATGTATGTAAATGTATGTATATAATAATAATAATTAATACAAATTAATAAACATTAATAATGGAATATATAACAATTATTTTTATGTATGTATGTATATATGTATGCATGTATGTATGTATGTATGTATATATCTAAATCCCCATGTGTCAAAAAATACTCTCTCTTACACACACACACACACACATACACTCTCTGTCTTTCACACAGTATTATTATTATCTCTTTCTCTCTCATTATTATTATTATCTCTCTCTCTCTCTCTTACAGTATTATTATTATTTTCTCTATTTCTCTTCCTCTCTCTCTCTCTCTCTCTCTCTCTCTCTCTCTCACACACACTATTATTATTATTATCATATATATCTCTCCCTCTCTCTCTCTCTCCATCCGTTTTCGCGCACACATAGCTTCATCCTTCGCCTACGCACACGCAAAAATTCAAACACGCACACGCAACCATTCTCTATCTATCTCTCTTTTTCTCTCACACACGCACACACACATAAACACTGTACAGTATATCTCTCTTTTTTAGCTTGGAAAAAATATTGTCTCCCTTTAACTCTCTCTCACACTCACTCTATTGCACACACACACGATCCGTTTGCGCACACACATAGCCCCATCCTTCCTCTACGCACATGCAAAATTCCAAACGCACGTGTGTACGCCTACCTTCTGTACAAGCTCTTCAAACTCAAACTGTACACCAATGTAACACCATCTCTAGTCTTGGCCGAGGCTTTGATGAATAGCATGGTGTGTCTGCTGACTTCTCTTTTGTCCTGTAAAACAGTAGTAGTAGTAGTAGTAGTAATAGTAGTAGTAACATTGAGGGAGAAGGAGGGAGGGAGGAAAGGGGCGGGACTTGCGAGAGAGGGAAAGGGAGAGAGGGGGGGGGGAGGTGAGATCAACAATGTTACCAACTTAAATCAAGTCTCTCAGTCAGGAAGGAAGGGGGTCGAAATACATGTCCACGATAGTACATGTGTGTGTGTGTGTGTGTGTGTAAGAGAAGAGGTTCGTCAGTGAAAGGTCAATAAAGGATGAAGACAAAAGGTGTATTTTTTTCCAACAGTTTTGGCACCTACTGTTAATTGCTTTCTTCAGTGGAAACATAAACAGAGAATGACCACCTCACTGGAAACATAAACAAAGAATGACACCTCAATACATATACTGTACAAACAGAGGTATCATCACTCACTGTCTGTATATTTACTGAGAAGGACTGCAGCAGTTACCAAAAGGTCTGTCATTGTGGGTTTTACTACTATCATAATTACTTACGTCTTTGTGGCTGGCTTTCGATTTGAAGTGAATGGTAGTTGGACGTAGAGCTACCTGGACCTGGAGGTTAAAAGTAGGCAAGAGGTAGGTATGGGACTGGTTAGATTTGAGGCTGATGGTTTGCTGAAAAGTGGGTGGCGGTGAAAGCTGGGAGTTGGAAGCTGGTGGTAGCCAGGTCTACTGGTCTAGCTAGAGGAGTGGTGGCATCTGAGTGTTGGAGGTTGGTGGACTGTGGTGGAGGTAGGTAGGAAGGTGTGTTGGTGCTAGCTGGAGGAGTGGCCGTGGTCCTCATAGTCTGACCCAGGAGGTCCCGTGTCCATCCCACTCTCCCTCACAGGGTAGGTCAGCAGGTTACCCTTGTCCCAGGAGAAGAGCATCTGAGAAGGGAAGTGTACAAAGGTGATGTTCAGATGGTGCAAAAAGAGAGACAGATTCAAGTAATGCTAGTACTACATGCAAACAGTGCTAATTATTGGTTCAAATATAAGAGAACGAACTTTTCATATCTATCACCTAATGGTCCTAACCTCTGCCACTCTTTCCCTGAAAACTTATCCATGGTTTCCTATAGTCTTGAAACCATTCCTTTGCCAACTCGATCCTCCTTCTGCCTCCCTCCTTCATCCACCACCACTTTCCCATTGTAAGTTTTTCTCTGCTACCCAAACTTCTGCCACACACCACGTCTTTGAAACCTTCTCTTTGCTACCCCTAGTCTCCTCTGCCACCATCTCCTTCTTTCTAAACCATTCTTCTGCTTTACTCCCTATCACCTCCTCTATCATTTCCATTTTTCTCTGAGCAACTCTTCCTCTGCTACTCCCAGTCTTCCTTCACTACCAACAACTAACCTTGGCCTTGTAGTTGTAGCCCAGCAGGGTGGTGTAACTGAAGGGGTTGTTGAAGGGAAGGTCTACGTCTTCCATCTCTCCCTTGTACAAGTCGTAGGCAATTCTGTGGGGCAGGAAGAAGGAAGGGAATAATTCATACATCATACAAGTGAGCCATTCAGTCAGAACGTACACACTCAGACCAGTTCAGACAACACACATATTATTATTTTAGGTGTGAGACTTGAACCACACACCTTATTCTTGTGTCACGGTCTGTTGCACTGTCCAGGACATACAGGACCCCATAGGCCATGAAGAAGTTGCCATATAAGTGGTTGTTGAGGGCCAAGTCCCATCCCTTTTCAATTTGTTGATAGGAAGAATGATTAGAAGCAGGAATGGGTAGGAAATGGTTAATGATTGGTCAGAGTGTAGATGTGTGTACTTTAATGCCACAATCCTGCTCAATCTCACAAAACAAAAACAGCACTTGAACCTTGAGTGTCATGTTGTTCATCTTGACGACAACGGTATTGTTGGGGTATGAGGTGCTGTAGATGGCCCAGAGCCCCTCTGTGTCAGCACTGAGGTCAGTATAATCCCTGCTGTTGTTGTAGAGGAACCTATCATCACTGTAAACCATACCAGGCAACTCTATTGTGGTTGTCTTTCTAGTGTTCAGGTCAAGCCTGGTGATGTTGGGGTGGCCCTTGACGTGGTAGTAGAAGGACTGGTTGAATATTACATGTGAGTTGCCCTGAGGAAAGAAACACAGTCATTTATATTTCGAAGAATTACTGCTGATAGATATATGGTGTCTTGAACAGGGATGATAATGAACTTTAAGGTGGTATGGTCATTTCATTGTGAACCATCTGTTGAGGAAAAAGAATAACAGTTGAGACAAACAGTGAAAAGGGGCAAGCACTGTGAATATGATGGCAAAAGGTTGGTTGTAGAGTTTTTCTGTTGATTTAATGTTGTGGTTCATCTCTCTCGAACAAACCACCTTGAAGTTCACTGTCATCACTGGTCTTCTTCTCTTGGGATAATTTTAATAATTATACAGTACTCTGGGCTCACTCACTGACCTCAAAAGGAGTAGGCAGCTGGTAAGTGATGCTGCGGCCATTGTCCCTAAAGTCGTTCTTATCGGCGAACTCTTTAAGGATGTCGTTGTGGTTGGGGTCGGTGGTCCAATAGCGGGGGTCAGTCTCATTGTTGGTGTCCCTCATCCAGGAGCCGTAATTATTGTTGGTGTGGCGGTGGAACACTGGTTTGCCCACGGCAGTGATCAGCCGCGCTGGTGGAAGAAAGGAGGCGTGGATGGTGGGTGGGTGAGTGAGTGAGTGAGTGAGTGAGTGAGTGAGTGAGTGAGTGAGTGAGTGAGTGAGTGAGTGAGTGAGTGAGTGAATGAGTGAGTGAGTGAGTGAGTGAGTGAGTGAGTGAGTGAGTGAGTGTGTGTGTGTTATGCTAGAGTAGTAGGTGGGTGAAGATGGAGAGGAATGGTAATGAGTGGTGACTGTGTTAAGTGAAGCTGGGGAAGACAGGGGATAAATGACAAATGGTTGAGTGGGTGGTGATGTTTAATGAGTAAGGGGAGTACCTCTGCATACTGTTTATTGTCAATATCATAATGCTCCCTTAATTAGTATACTTTATATACTTTATAACTATTATCTTATTTTTCTCACAGAAGTAGATAAGTGAGATTAAACCCTATAAACTGCCTCGTTAGGACCAAGACACTTTGTACTGATAGAAATCCTTTGAAATCTTCCTTCTCCACTTCTACCTAGATATTTTCTCTCCTCCCTCCTCTCACTCTTCTCCTTCTCACCTTCCTTCCTAGTCACAGTCTTGTTACCAAATGTCCTATATGATGGAGCAAAGAGAGCTCCCTTGCCTTCACTGCACTTCCGGCAATAAGGACACGTGGGACACAAGTCGTCGAAGCCCTCGTAGCTCGGGGCAGGATGGCCGAAGGTGAGGCTGCTTTCAGTACCAGTGGCGGGGCGGTGGTGCCTCGATGATTCTGTGAAGGTGGGGAAAGGAATAAGCAAAGCAATCTAGATACCCCATCCAATAATCTGTGTGTGGGAAGGGATGAGACAGGACGGAATTCTGTACAGTAGATGCAGTTTAAACATTTGTATCCAGACTTCTTTGGTTCACTAGACTCCAAGTGCTAAATGATATAATAATATTATACAACAAAGATGGTAAGAAATTATTGCTGCATATGGTTTAGTGGATGTGTCTAGTAATGATTTAAAGCTTCAACAAATACCAGTTGTAAATCTTATATTGTGACTGTACTGTAATTTTCTGTCAGAAGTAATAATTGTATTGCTTCCTTTCTTCAGAGCTTGATCTTAGTATAGAAAACAAAAAAAACATAAGCATTATAAATTATACTCATAGACAAGAGTAATAAAGATATAAGTCACCTTCCTGTACAAGAACGGACTAAATGATTTAACACACAGAAATGGCCAGTTGCAAATTAAAAAACAAAATAAACAAAGTAAATGCAAATAATCTCACCATCCTGTACGACCCAGTCTCTGGTCAGACAGATAATAAAAATAATGTATTGTATCATAAACACAGATAAACAGGAACAGATGATCTTACCTTTCAACAAATCCCTGCCTTTGTTCATACATGACCTTTTGTCTCACACACCTGGCCAGACAGATGATTACAGAAATGCAAAAATAATAACAGACCAAGAGAAACATATGACCTCACCTTCCAATGCAACCCTGCCTCTGGTCATAGCCATCTCATTCCTGGCAACACAATCATAGTGACCAAAGTCTAAGTCTGTTTCCTCCACACTGTAGATGGTCAGACTCATGGTGCTCTGGGGAAGGAAACAGGGGCCGGATTCTCAAAGAAATTTACGACGTCGTATCTCATTTGGGACGTCGTAACTTCCCCAGGCGAGTTAGGTCCACATACTCAAAACATTAAGACCTTATACTCAAAACAATTTCGGCACTGTGGGCAGCCATCTTGTGAGGTCTTAAGACACGTAGATTTACGATCCGCGCGACCCTGTCACAAGGGAGTTTAGACCCGAAACACATAGAAAACGTATATATTTTTGTCAATCCTCCCGTGGTTCTCCCCGAGTCCCCGTTGCTGTGTTGGCAAAACACCATCACCCACGTCAGTGACATCACGTGTTGTTGTTGTAAGAGAGGTTAGAGAGCTGTGAATGTGATGGAACTGTGGTTTGCATACGAGAATAGGCGTCGCCTACGGAGGGAAAGAGTGTATAGGGATCCATTGGACCCTCTACATGTTAGTGAAGAACACTTACTTCGCTATTATAGATTTCCTCATCAAAAAATCTTAATTAAACTTGTGCCAGGAACTTGCCAATTGACCCATATGTTCGTCGACAAAAGAGATCTCATGCTATACCAACACACACCCAAGTGTTAGTAACTCTACGAGTATTATCTAACTAGTGGAACCTTTCAAAGTGTGATTGGAGATTCTGTTGGAGTGACTCAAGCAAGTGTGAGTAGAGTGGTGAAATCTGCTGTAGTACATTTGTTGGCTGAGAAGGCAAGAGTAGAAATAAAGATGCCCTCAGGTATTGTGGAAATTGGCAGAGCCTGCAGAGGATTCCATGCAGTGAATGGTTTTCCCTGAGTGATTGGAGCCATTGATGGTATTCATATACCTATCAAGGCTACAAATATAAATCCACAAGTATATATTA
This sequence comes from Petrolisthes manimaculis, assembly GCA_034508575.1. Classification (NCBI taxonomy): domain Eukaryota; kingdom Metazoa; phylum Arthropoda; class Malacostraca; order Decapoda; family Porcellanidae; genus Petrolisthes; species Petrolisthes manimaculis. The sequence goes on from JAWZYT010000811.1 coordinate 300,738, forward strand.
ATAGGAAAGGCTATCACTCCCTGAATGTACAGTGTGTTTGCACCAGTGAGAAAATAATTTTGCATTATAGTATGAGATACCCTGGCAGTACCCACGACTCCTTCATCTGGAATAACAGTCGTCTTCGGGCTCGATATTGTAGATAATTTCTTTACATGAAATAAACTTGGTAAATTTAAATAAATACATTGTTGTTAATTACTGCATCTCCTACTTATCCCAATATCACTCAAAACTACATTTTATCAGTAATAAAGACTTTGTGAAAATATAATTCTACAGATTACATTCAATTGTTTATTGTTCAAAAGCAGCACACTATAAAATCAAATACAGTACAGTAATAAAATACTGTCACAGCATGACACACCTAAAATATAATCACATTTGAAAAAAATATTAAAGTTAGTGAGAGTTCTGTTAGCATAATCACTGTACAGCTACAATAACACTCGATAACATCTTACCAGTAATAAAGACTTTGTGAAAATATAATTCTGTATTGCATTCAACTGCTTATTGTACAGAAGCAGCACACTGTTAAATAACCTAATTAGTTTGGCACAGTATCACATTGTTTGGCTAACTCTGTAAGTTCCTCAAGTGCAGAGGCAATTCTTGGGAGGCTGCCTCTCAACACTTGCAGAATTTCTCCCTGTACTGCCAGCATCTGGTCACTGATACAGGGCTGTGGACTGGCACGGCTGCTGTGAACACGGCTACTGGTGTCATGACTCTCAGATCTACTTGCCCTCATACTTGATGCTGGAGGTGGTGATCTACAGTAGGCATGGTCAAAAGTCACTGTCTGGGGAATGGTAATGTTTTCTGATGGTTCGTGACTTTGAATATTTTCTAACAGGCCTGAACTCTCAAAGTCAATATGTTCTACAGACATTGTAAAGTGGCGTGTTGGGTCATCTACTCCTGCCACCAAAATCTGTAACAATAAGAAGTGCTGTGTTTATGTAATATGGTTACAATGAAAAAGGAACTGTGATGCATAGTGGGAGCAATAAACATGGGGCCGCCTTTTTCCTTTAAGTTTCTTTTTGCTTAGTACTTCTTCCTCAAAGTTTCCTGTCTGCATTGCAGTTTCTTTGGTAAAACTGTACATACATTTCACTGTCACCCAACATATATAAATATAATCACACTTGGCCTAACATCTGCTGAAAAAAGATTTGAGAACCACTGGTGAACAACATCTTCAATACAGTACAGTATGTATTGCATCTCGTCAACCTACTGAAGATTTTATAATGAACATCAGCTAAGCTCAGCAACATCTTCATGACCAATTATGCATCTACTTACTGGGTAGTGGTGCATGCTCATCATGTGTCCTTGTCAACGGTATGGGTCTGGCAACACTACCAGCAGAGGTCGATGGTAGAGGCTCATCTGTAACAATAATGTGTGCAGTGTTACACAACAGTATATCCAGTACTAATGCAACATGTTTACTCTGAGCTTTTGTAGTAACAGACAACACATAATAACCATAATACTGTATGTATAAAAGACACAAATACAGTACAGAATTGGGGCCTTGCATTCCCCTGCACTCTATAAGTTATTTTAGACCTTAAATGTACAGGCCTAACAATACAAAGTCACTGAGAAAGGCATGACAATCCCCTACACAGTTCTTCCATTATCTTTTGTGAGAGAACATTGTCTCAATGTGCACTCCGTAAAAATTAGTCAAATTTACCAGCAATGACGTCCTTGCTTTCGAAAGGGCCAGAGTGCCCCTCAATAGCCTCTGTCTCGTTGAGAGCAAGTAGTGCCTCCTCTGTAGGCTTCCAGTCCTTTGTGTCAGGTATTCCACCACCTGTAAAAGCCATTAAATTACAGTCATAGCTAAGATGAACAGTAGTATCATTGCAGCATTGCTTTAAGTAATCAAACTTTAGTACAGTACAGTATACTGTATTGGGCTTCTTGAATGCTTAATTTCTTTCTGTATTGTGAAGTATAATTCTGCCAATCTTTCTCAATACATTACATTAGTTGATGGAATTCCTAAAACTATCCTACATCATACAGTATTTAATGATCACTTAGAATAGCCTACATATTGTACCCTAACATTTCTTTAATTACATACCTAACCTAACCTAATGTATTTAGGATGAGTTAACAAATATTTTGATGCACACTTAAATGTATAATGCAAGAACAACAACAAATATTTAAGCTAATGCAGTTCTCTAATATGTTTTTTCCCAAGTCAAATTTTGGTAATTAACCTGCTCTAACCAAACCTCAGAACCACAGCAGACTACAGCTGGGACTTAATTGTGGCAACCCGTTATATATGCCTACTAGTAACAATGGAAGAAACAATCTACTGCACAATGGCAATATAGTACATAAATATCATAGAAAAACTAATATTAATGGTTATTATGAACGTCAATAGTCAATGATGTTACTAAAAACTTACCTGTCACTCTCATTTCACTCCTTTCCTTGGTTATTGCGACGTTACTACTGCTGTTGACAGTCTCTCTGTAGGCGATAAGAGAGAGATAATACTGTTGTCACTGCATCACACGCTTCTCACGTCCCAGCATCACTTTATGTTTACACAACACAGCTGATGGGGTCCATATTGGCACTGTGGCATTCCTTGCTTTTCATTGGCTGGATCCACATGAAAGACGCCACCTGATTGGCTGAAGATTTTCCGATGTCCTAGAGGAAAAGACAGTCGTAAGTAGTTACGAACCGATTAGGACGTCGGAAATTTGTTTTGAGTATCTTGTCTTACGACACGAAATACAACATCCTAAATTGTTCGTAAGATCCGACGTCGTAAGTGAGATCCGACATCCCAAATGAGATCCGACGTCGTAAGTTACAACCCGTTTTGAGTATCCGTCCCCTGGCTTGCAATTGGAGTCTAGCTGTATTTTGAATGCTCATCTATGATTGGTCTATTTCTCCAGGCAACCTCAGCTCACGTTTACTTTTGCTATACCATAACATTGCATTTCTCCACGGTATACTTCTTTTGTTTTTTCTTGGTGCTTCACTTATTTCGCTTAATATCTACTTGGCACTTTGATAACCTGACAGAATAATGATAGAGGATTACTTTTATCGTGAAAAAAATATCCGTATCATTGAAAATATACGATTAAATACGAGTTGAAGTGAACCGAGCAGCTAAAAATGTTTATACAACTTTTTTTATATGCCGATATTTATTTACAAATATTACGCTACCATGATTAAAAATGGGTGGATGATGTAGAGAAAATCCTCCTGCATGTCATGCTGGTATAAGATTGTAGATAAGACAGAAATTATGGCTGGAAACGTAATTTTAATGTCAAGATGTCAAAGACGCAAAGGGGATGGAGTTGCTGTGAGTGAAAGTGAGGAAGTGAAAGAAGTGTGGAAGAGGCATTTTGATTGTTTGATGAATGGGGGGACAGGAGGGGAGGCAGTGGTGACATGCATAGTGACATGCATGGGGATGGAGGCAAATGGTAGATGGTAGGATGTACAGGATGAACAAGGTAGTGAAGAGGTTAGGAAAGCAATAGGAAAGTTGAAGATGGGAAAGGTTCCTGGAGTGGATGGGATAACTGAAGAGATGCTGAGGTGTGGGGGGGGAGGAAATGGTGGAGTGGATGCTGCTTATATGCCCTTTGGCTTGGAGGCAGGGAGAGGTGCCAGAGGACTGGAGGAGAGCCATAATTGTGTCTCTGTACAAGTGTATGGGAAGTAAGGATGAGTGTGGTAGCTATAGGGGAATAAGCCTTCTTAGTGTACCGGGGAAGGTTCGTACTGAGATACTGATAGAAGTAACTGGGAATAAAGTTAGTGAGGCGCAGGGAGGGTTCAGGAAGGGTAGAGTGTGTGGACCAGATCTTAGCAATATAATCAGCAATGGAGAAATATATTGGGAAGGGTAGGAAGTTGTATACTGCCTTCATAGATTTGGAGAAAGCATATGATAAGGTTGATAGGAGAGCTATGACAGATGTATTAGGGATTTACGGAGTTGGTGGGCGCTTTCTGGAGAGGATTGAGGCTTTCTACAGAGAGGCAAAAGCTTGCATGAGGGTCAAGGGCAATTTGAGTGAGAACTTTATGGATGGTTGCATGAGAGATGATGGCAAAGGTGGTGGGCCTGGGTGCAAAACTGAGGTTGAATGGAGTAGATTTGTCCTTGGTTGTAAGCTTATTTGTGGATGACACTGTGCTGCTGACTGAGAGTGAAAGAGAGTTACAGAGGGTGGTGGATGAGTTTCAGTCTGTGTGCAGGCCTAAGTGAAGAAAACTGAAGGTGAATGTTGTTAAGAGTAAGGGAAAACTGGACTTCTGTCGTGGCCACCCCGTTGGTGGGAGGGAACGAGGCATCGGAGCTATAGATAAATAGACAGAGATAATACTGACCACACCCACCACTATTGAAAATTAACACTACCGTACCCATTTTAATGATCTTCAAGGTACACCCTTTTCAATACAAGCAACAAAACATCTGGCACTTTCATAAAAATAAATGCCCCTTATCTCTTGGACTAATCATGGCAAAGATACTACTGGAAAATAAATGAGAAAATACATATTCAAGATACAGTAAACTGTACCTGAAAAAGGTTGAAAAAAATAATGTACTTTGAGACACCAGTGAATAAGAAATAAGGCACAGTTCTAAAATATAATAATTATTACCCTTCCATTGGACAGAGCTCCTTACTCTGCCTATCTGTACTTCCTCCTCTTCATTACTGAAACTCCAACACCATACCATGGTCCTGGTACAAGTGGTGTTGATGGTCCTGGTACAAGTGGTGTTGATGGTCCTGGTACAAGTGGTGTTGATGGTCCTGGTACAAGTGGTGTTGATGGTCCTGGTACAAGTGGTGTTGATGGTCCTGGTACAAGTGGTGTTGATGGTCCTGGTACAAGTGGTGTTGGTGGTCCTGGTACAAGTGGTGTTGATGGTCCTGGTACAAGTGGTGTTGGTGGTCCTGGCCTGGTACACAGTCTTCAAGGTGATGGTAGTGTTGATATTATTTCCAGTGTAGTGGAAGGACTGGTAACTCTAATGGTGTTTATCATCACTCCAACCTGGAAATGAAATATAAGGATCAGTATATCTGGTAACCATAATACAACTCTCATTAAAACTAATAAAATATTTATTGATAAATGTCATATGCTTCCTTCCAGGTCTTGCAGCCTCTCTCTTCTTCAACTTGTTTTGTTTAATATTCTGGATTTAGTTTCCTTATTTTCACACTTCTTTTCATTATCACTTCACTGGACAATTCTCAAGAAAAAAAATCAAGAATAATTATAACTTCATTGGGTTGTTTAATAATGAATTAATTATTTCATGTGGTATAATCCTGCAGACCAGGGGTAACTGTATTTACACATTCACTTATAATGCAACACTATTATGGTTAACTTGTATTTTTAATATATGTTGTACGTCTGAGATAGTTAAATAGGATTAAACATGGACGGTATATATAGTACATTGTTTTTGGTGGTAATTCTGGAGCAAATGTTTCCTCCAACCAATTCCAAGCAACAGGTTAGCATTATACAGTATTTGTTTCCTGTTACACTTTCGAGGAATCAAAGAACTCCAATGTCCCAAATATATACTATCCCCTAATATACTGTATAAGTACAATAATAAAATTATAATTATCCATTATTAAAAGAATATTATGTGCTAAATTTATTAATAAGGGAATATAAATGGACATGATATTTTGACAAAAATAATAACAACTGGTGTTACATTATCATTAACATTCATTCAACAACAACATTGTTACATTAATTCCTACACATAATATCCCATACATTTACTGCTGTTATTATATTATTACATTAACCTTTGATTGATGGTAAATAATAATTGTACTATAAACTGTAAAGAGAGCATTAAATCCTCCCTCTTCCATAGCTGCCTTCACACTGAACTGACTTATACCGTACTGTACTGAGAACTTGAGAAGTGAAAACTGTTGAAACTGTTGCCACTATATAGCCATGGGCGGGATACTCAAAACCTGTAGTCTATCCTGGTCCTCATCAGGTTTGGCCAATCCTGAAATAATAAAGTGTCATTAATATAGTGGGTCAGGTTAAGTCATAATAACTTGACTTAATTAGGTCTACATAATCTACCCTGGTCCTGGTTACAGTTCAGGTTATATATTACAGTATTACAATGAACACAGAGGAATTATTTGACATTAAGGGAAGCATGGAAATGGTAGAAATGAAAACAGAAAAAGGGGAAAGATCAATTTACTGTACAAAATAAAGTTACAGTATATAGTATTTGAGGTAAAAAGCAGGAATGGGACACACTGGACACGAGGAGTAGGAGAGGGAACATAGGGGATTAGTTTTAACAATTTATAAAACATAAATATAGTAAATATGGTATAGTACAGGCCTATATCTATAATATATATAATTGTTGTTTTATCTTTAATTTTCTGCTAACCTTCCATCCCTGTTCTCAATGTACGTATGAGATATTTAGCCTCTAGAGCAGGGGTTCTCAACATGGGGTGTGTTCACAACAAGTTTTCCAGGATGGCTGAAAAAATGTTTTATATATAGTTAATAGTAAATCGTTTTGCTTGATACACTCATTATATCCTACTGCTTTGTGTTTGAGTAATTTAACAATATCCCTTTAAGAACGGTACCAGTATATAATGAATATATATTATGTATTAAGTGTCATATTAATAGGGATATAGGAAGATGACTATAGGTATAACTCTGGGGGTTAAAATGTTAACAATACCTTCATTAGAGGATCAAACATGGACATAATATACTGACACTCATTATTTCAACTGATTAAAACAAGGAACAATGTAAAGATAAATTAATAAGCAATTTTACTTTGTGGGAATCTGACTTCAACTTTACCCAACAGTTTATAACATGTAAAACACCAATACAAATTAAATATAACTTGATAATAGTAAATACTCAAATACAGTAATACAAACCACAAGTTAATTTGTACAATACTTATTACTGTAATTTATTATGCAGGTAACATGTGAGTATAATAGGCAAGTAACATATAAAATATCAATAGAAACAATATTATTTAATAATACTGTAGGGTAAATTTACAGAAGTACTGGGTTCACTACCATATATTGTATATTTTAGTATCATTACCCACTATTTTGACCATTATATGACACTTTTGAAATAGTTTGACCTAACCTGACCTATTCCACAGCAACCAACCCTGACCTAACCTGGGCAAACTACCGGGATATAACCGGTGTAAACAATAAAGTGACTGGGCAAATTTCCGGGACCTAGCCAGATGTGGTAACACTACAATCCTAGCCAAGAACCCAGTAATAATACCAATAATAATACTGTAAATACAGTACTCAAATAATACCATACACAGCTCAATTTGTGCAATACTGGTACTTATTACAGTAATTTAATACCGTACTGTATGCAGGTAACATAAGTATAATAGACAAGTAACATGTAAAACACCAATAGAAATAAAATATAACTTGATAGTAAATACTCTAATAATACCATACACAGGTTAATTTGTACAATATTTTTCGTTATTTCTAGCCTATATCAATAACAAAATAACATGGCTATAACACCAATAGCCTAATATTAAAAAAAGTGAAAATCACAGTTACGTGTTGGTGTGAAACTTGCAGAGGGAATTCCATTACCGCCAATACTCACACACACACAAACTGCCTCAACCTGACCGGAGCCGGACCACCCAAAATGTCATCGACAGATCTACCGGCGACCGTTCAGGCCGCCTGCTCAGTCCTGTCTTTCCTATAGTTAAAGCCTACATATTATAAGTAGCAACATATATACGCTTACGTTTGCCTGAACTTGTTCTGGTGGTGGTGGATGTGAAGCAGGAACTGGTGTTGGTCACAGTCAGTGTCTTCCTCCATTACAGGGTTTTGTTGTGAAGGGTCATGTAGTGAGGTAGTGCCTATAGTGGTAATAATGGTAGTGGTGCCTTGACACTGTTCTCCAGGTGGAGTGAACAAGGCAACATTGACCGGTGATAGATCTGAGAGTCAGGGATGATGACGGACACTCTGTTACTATTATAATACCGGTACCTTGGTGTGCACTGTGTCGGCTTGCTGCCTCGTTTCTTGGTGGTGGACTGGTCACTGGTGGTGGTTACGTGGTGGTACCGTGGTGGCCGGTGGGTCACGTACGGGTGTCTGGGTGAATGGTGATGGTGGCAGGGTTGCCAAATCAGCGGAAAAGTCGCTAGATCTAGAGACTTTATTATTTTTTATAGTGCTCACACTGCGACAAAATTTTCCATCTAGCGGCTATATAGCGGTATTTTCTGGAAGTAAAACGTTTTATCACAATAAGTTCGGGTGACAGTTATTTATCACACAGTCTAAGTATATTTGAAGTATATGAGGGAAATAACTTATAGTAGCAACATATTGTGGCAAGTAGCAATGGATATTTTGTCTCTCCCACACTCTAATGCTGCAGATGTAGATCATCTGTTGACTCTGTTTAGTCAGCTGAACTTACAGTAAAATACAAAGTCCGAAACATACTGCATACTGACACAGTCAATTGAATTTTGCGTGTTCGCTCTGTCGTGCAAAGAAATGAGAAATGTTGTTAGTTATGAATTTCCAAGAAGTGTCACAAGCAAGATTAGCACAATAATATATTATGTAGACATACTGATTGGATTCTTACAAAGAAGGAACATCATCTTCAGCTTCAAGAAATTATATCCTTTCCTTCTACTAGTTCAAATGTGAAATCCGAGGCCTATTTTAAAATATTACAGTATTATCATTTGGGCTGGGATTAATCTAGCGATATTTTACTAATTTTAGCGGAATTTTGATGCATATCTATAGCGACATTCTGTCACAGACATTTGGCAACCCTGGATGATGGTGGTGGTGGTGGTGGTGGTGGGTGAATGGTGATAGTGGTAGGTGAATGGTGATAGTGGTAGGTGGTTGTAGATCAGGATAAAATGGCTATGGAGGCAAACCATTACTCTCGATGATGTCTTGGAGGAGGTTATAAAGACGACCCTCATCCCTTCTTCAGTTCATCAGACATACAACAGTCTTGATGCAGAACACACAAACACTTCTCACCTTTTAAGGTCAGGGTTATAAAAGAAGGGATAGTCAATTATAACCCTTGAGGTGGTTGTATGACTAGAAAGTTTGGACAATATTAATCTTTATTGTAGAAAGATATAGAGGTGAATGTATAGCTATATAAACTGGACAATATTAATCCATCCTTATTGTAAAGGGATATAGAGGTCAATGTATGGACAACATTAATATAGAGGTCAATGTATATGTTGACAATATTAATCCTTATTGTAGATGATAATAATAATAATCCTTATTGTAGAGGGATATAAAGGTCAATGTATATGCTGACAATATTAATCTTTATTGTAGAGGGATATAAAGGTCAATGTATATGTTGACAATATTAATCCTTATTGTAGAGGGATATAGAGGTCAATGTATATGTTGACAATATTAATCCTTATTGTAGAGGGATATAGAGGTCAATGTATATGTTGACAATATTAATCCTTATTGTAGAGGGATATAAAGGTCAATGTATATGTTGACAATATTAATCCTTATTGTAGAGGGATATAGAGGTCAATGTATATGTTGACAATATTAATCCTTATTGTAGAGGGATATAAAGGTGTGTATTGCCAAAAGGACACATGTAACTCTGAGAGTTATGTTATGATCAGTTATCTTCATCAGGCTTCATAATATTATACTCTACTGTACTATATACAGTTAAGCCTCGTTTTAACGGACTAATAGAGGGAAGATTGTGTCCGTTAAAGCCGTTTGATCGTTACAGCGACGAATTTTTACGAGGGGTACGAAATTAAAAAAAAAAAGTGTATGTACAAAAATTAACACAAAATACAGATATATCTACATAAATAGGTACTGTAATTTAAACTTGCCTAAAAAGAGCGGAGAGTGTATATAATATTTTGTGTTACCATTGAAGGATTTTACACAAGGGAGGAAGTCTGCTGCATTGGGTTAAGACTCGAGAACTCACTGACCTCTGCCTTGACCTCGGGTGTGATCCTGACCTCACTAACTCACTCGACCAGACACCCCTCCATGTCTTGGTAAGTTATACACACACACGCACGCACACACACACGCCTTTCTTTCCCTCTCTCTGTCTGTCTGTTTCTATTTCTCTGTCCCTCCCTTTGTCAGTTTCTCTGTCCCTCCCTCTGTCTGTTTCTCTGTCCCTCCCTCTGTCTGTATGTGTGTTTATCTGTCCCTCCCTCTGTCTGTCTATTTCTGTCTCTCTGTCAGATTGTGGCAATACAAATAATGGTCGATAATTTCATAATATTTTTTGTTTTTTAGATAAAGTACAGGCATGAATTATTATTATTGTTATGGCATATTATTAGTGATAGGACAACTAATGCTAAATACCGTATATGTATGTGTGTGTGTGTGAGAAAGAGAGAGAGAGAATTGTGCTAATCAATCAATATGTATGTGTGTGAGAGAGAGAGAGAGAGAGAGAGAGAGAGTTGTCCTAATCAATCAATCAAGAACTTTATACAGTAATAAGAATTTGTGTGTATACGTACAGTTGCCAAAAAAGGTATTGCGACAAATCTTGATAGAACTTTAACCATTGTAATATCCACAACTAGGCCTATTTGTTGGAACTATAAACATGTATAACAGAAAGAAATATACATATCCTTCTGTAATACATACTTATAAGCATGTATAACAGAAGGAAATATACATATCCTTCTGTAATACATATTTATAAGCATGTATAACAAGAAGGAAATATACATATCCTTCTGTAATACATACTTATAAGCATGTATAACAGAAGGAAATATACATATCCTTCTGTAATACATACTGTATATAATTTATTGAGTATACTAACACAAGGTCTGTATAACCACAACACAATAATTATCACCATAACCAATGTAATTCAGTGGTATTGGTTAAGATTGGTTTGGTAGGCATTTATAATTCACCTATACTATACTATACCAATGATGTAATCTGTACCGTAGTGAAAATAACAATAAGTACCGTAGTTATCATATCCTAACTGAATATAACATAGACTGATTTATATTATTAAGGTAACATGTACTGGACTGTAGTAATAGTAACATTATGTAACCAATAGTCTAGTTTAGTAACACGGCTTGATAAATATTCTCTCTCTCTCTCTCTCTCTCTCTCTCTCTCTCTCTCTCTTACACCACTTTGTGAAAATATTTATACACTTGTCTCGTTAATATTTGATAAACTCAGTTACCTAAATCGGACACAGAGCGTTTTAGAGATTAATCAAATCGAATAAACCTCCACCATTAAATCCAGCCTAACCAAACAAACGAATTACAGTATAACCTAACATTGATTATAATAGTATGTTTGGCAAGATTTCTATTCCCGTTGTGAACTTATTTACTTAATAAATTAGTCTAACAAAGAAAATATATCTTATAGACCTATCTTAGAGCAGATAATGTGTTATTACTGTGCTGTGATCTTATTCAATTATCAAATCTAACAAATTAAATATATGTTAAGAGCAGCTTACGTATATCTTAGAGCAGATAATGTGAGTTACTGTAGTCATTAAACAGTAGTTATTAATTAAACAGTACTGTACCTGGTGGTAATAATAATTTCGTTTTTCACGTTTCCTTAATCTGGATATAATATTTACATTGGTAGCAACTTAAGGATGATTAGTATATAATATTAATAACATTACATTTTACTTGGCTAACTTACAGACAATAACATTTATTGTCATATTGGCTACACTATCATATATTATAAGTAATCACATGAAATTAGTTTTATGTTCTATTTTAATATAACATACTGTAATTATGTATAGTTTAAAAGATTGGTTTAATGTCATTTTATAATAATTACCGTAGGCTATTGTTATTGTTATGGAATAATTATGTATAGTTACAGACATTGGTTTAATGACATATTATGATAATTATAGTAATTTTCCTTTTTAATGTTATGGAATAATTATTTGTTTTTTTTTGGAAGAGGTCAATCCGAAGTGAGGCAGACAGCAACCACCGGACGCATAAAACACTTTCCAACCGGGTACATAATATTATTATTACACGCACCTCTTTTAGGCTACTGCTGGGCCAAAATCTAGCGGTTGGAAGGAAAATAACGCGTACATGTATAGCCTACTATTATAGGTTGGAAAGTGTTTCTATGCATCCTGGTTTCCGTCTCCATTCCCATCTCCTGTAGTGGTGGTGGTGGTGGTGGAGATCTTGGTCTCCGTGTCCAGTCAGGAAAAATGGCCATCGCTGGCAAGCCATTTCTCCTGAAGATGTCCATTCCTTCAGCAGTCTTGGTGCAGACGGTGATGATGTCTGCCTGCTGCTGCTGTCCCTACAATGGTTGAGCGTCGGTCGTCTTCCCTCCACGGGCATGGAGTGAGCCCCAGGACTTTACCGCCAATTACACGCCCTTCCTACCTTCCTCCACAGTGAAGGGCGTCTCCTCTCCATCCCTCAGTGATGGTGGTGAGGATGTCCTTCCTGTGGACGAAGTAGTCGTTGCTGTCAGCTGTCACAAGAGGTTGAACCACTACACCCTGCCAGCGAGATAAGTGGCAGAGGAAGTGGTGTTGTCAGGTAGTGGTGGTGTTGCTGGACTCATGGTTTGCGATGGAATGTGTCTGACGTCTCTCATGATCTCATCTAGCCTAATCTAATAGAAACATCTTCGCAGTTCATAGCCTACTAGTCCACACCAGTGGTACCAACATTATTCTGGTGTTGACATGACCCTGAGTGATCTGACACCCGTGCTTTGAGTATGTGTGAGACAAAGTTTGAGGCAATGTCTGAAACATGTTTCGGGCAAGTAGGCCTATGGCGGGAGTCTGTTGTGGCCGCACCTTAATTTTAGCCACTCAACGAGTCACCAGTGGTGGTTGGGAGTGGAGGGTGTACACACACACACACACATACACAATAATACACACATACACAATAATACTCACACGAACAAGAGTCTAACCACGTGTACACACACACACAATAATACACATACACACACAGGTTGTTTGGCAGGGGTGGTGGTGAGGCCCACAGTGTGGACACTACCCTACATTTTCAACACGTCCATCTGCATCACAACGTGCAACGTGTGGCTCAGTGTGGACGAGGCTTTTTATACACGTAGGCTATATAACTGTGTGGATTCCACTACAGACCTATACACTTACGCTAGGGTGGCCATTTTTTAATTTCCAAAAAGTAGGACTCTTGATAATTATATATATATAGGCCTATATACAGTATATACAGTTTATATATATATATATATATATATATATATATATATATATATATATATATATATATATATATATATATATATATATATATAACCACTGGAGAAAGGAAACAGTAACAGTGAGTACTTTCGTTTATTACATCAAGAGACAGAGTCTGAAGATGTAATAAACGAAAGTACCGTACTCACTGTTCCTGTTTCCTTTCTCCAGTGGTTGGATTGTATCTATTTGCTTCATGGTGTATTTGAAGTTACTGCATATATATATATACCGGTATAGGCCTATATATATATGAGAGAGAGAGAATAATTTTAACAACTAATGAAACTGAAAATAAAAGTAGACGTTCACTGCACATATAATAGATTTTGGTGAACTCACCTTGATTGCCTGAAGGTTTACTTCTTATACGTTTGTCCTCTACAACTATAGATCGAACTTTTGACATTATTGTATAATGACACTCTCTCTTATTACTTATTGATTTATATTTTTTTCCCTCACCCCAAGAAAGTAGGACAAATGTACGTCCGGAGTTAGGGTGCGTCGGATGTAGGACAAAGGGTTAAATAAGACAGTCCGGCGTAAAACCGGACGTCTGGTCACCATAACCTATTATACACATATGATGACTGTGGATTCCACCACAGCCTCGTGCATAAACAACACTTCCCCATAACACCAGTATATTGTACTGTGTCTGGGACCGAAGGGGTGTCCTAACCTTTAATGTATTACTACAGGCTACAACACCAGTATATTGTACTGTGTCTGGGACCGAAGGGGTGTCCTAACCTTTAATGTATTACTACAGGCTACAACACCAGTATATTGTACTGTGTCTGGGACCGAAGGGGTGTCCTAACCTTTAATGTATTACTACAGGCTACAACACCAGTATATTGTACTGTGTCTGGGACCGAAGGGGTGTCCAAACCTTTAATGTATTACTACAGGCTACAATACCAGTATATTGTACTGTGTCTGGGACCGAAGGGGTGTCCAAACCTTTAATGTATTACTACAGGCTACAACACCAGTATATTGTACTGTGTCTGGGACCGAAGGGGTGTCCAAACCTTTAATGTATTACTACAGGCTACAACACCAGTATATTGTACCGGTACTGTACCAAAAGAATGAGAAAACAAATATGAAAGAAAAAAGAATGAAATGTATGGGTTAAAGAGTAAGATAGCTTTTTGAGGTCCGAAGGAGCGCCAAGGCCCATCTTTAAAGACAATAATACCCACGAGACTGACCACAGAGTTGTATTGTACTTAACAAAGTTACAAAATATTAGGGCAAATAATACACTTAAATGACAAGTATAAATAATTTTATCCATTGTATTAAAGAAAAGGAGGAATATTCAAACAATATAAATTTACTTCCAGGTAAATATTTATTAAACTTGATATTATTACATAACATAAGATCAACTATTGAAGAAATAGTTGTAATAGTAAAATAAGGTTATAATTCACTGACATCATATTATTACCCAAGTAAATAGATAACAATAACATAATATTATAACTGAATGTCCCTCAATAATTCATTGGTATCATTTACCCAAATAAATAAAAAACAATAACAAATAACTGAATGTCCTTTTATAATTCATTGGCATCATAATATTACCCAAATAAATAAAAAACAATAACAAATAACTTAATGTCCTTTTATAATTCATTGGCATCATAAAATTACTAAAGTAAATAAAAAATAATAACAAATAACTTAATGTCCTTTTATAATTCATTGCCATCATAAAATTACTAAAGTAAATAAAAAATAATAACAAGTAACTTAATGTCCTTTTACTTTCACATAAGGTAATATTACAATAATGTAAGAATACATGAGAACTGTATAATACCGTATGTTTTCAAAGAAACAAAAAATACAGTGGAAACATTCCAGTAACTAATATTAGTCAATAGATTACAACAAAATTAAATTAATTTAATTATTTTGTCCATTAGACTGTATATTAGTACCGTAGTTAGTTAAATATACTTTTAATAATATAAATACTACTCAAACAAATCTATACTGTAATGGAAATATTCTAGTTTGGTAGCCTAACTATAATAGGCTATAATATCAATAGGCTACAACTCAAAAGTAAATTATATTATTTCCTTTGTCCATTAAATATGAGTACACAGTTAAATATACATTTAATAATAAAAAGACTATTCAAACAAAATTTTAATGGAAACATTTCAGTAACAATAATATAAATAGACTACAACTCAAAAGAAAATTATATTATATTTTTAGTCCATTAGGCTAAATATCATAATGCAGTTAAATATACATTTAATATAAAAAACTACTCCAACAAAATAAGTACTGTACCGTACTGTACATGTCATAATTACGGTACTGTAAATATTAAAATAATAATAACTTATAATCCATGATAATTCTTTCCCTCTCATACTTGTAGCCTATACTATATAGGCCTAGGCCTTGTAATAAGCTAAGCTACACTGGTAGGCCTTACTTCAATAATAAAATAAAAATAAGTGATAATGTAATTGTTAACATAAACAACAAAACCTCCATATAATCCATGATATTCCTTTCTCTCTCGTACTTGTAGCCTATAATAGGCTAAGCTACTGTACACTTAGCCTACTTCAAAGTTGGTAAAGACAATAATGAATATTTTATTGGTGACTTCAACCAAGCGTTATTTTCAACTTATTGTTTTTCCTTTTGGCCCAGGCTGTGACAATCTTATATAGTGAACGACATGGCTGGAGTGGAACTTTTCTCTGGTGGGTTGTTTCACTCTGAGATGACTGTTGGTGTGTTGTTTCACTCTGAGATGACTGTTGGTGTGTTGTTTCACTCTGAGATGACTGTTGGTGTGTTGTTTCACTCTGAGATGACTGTTGGTGTGTTGTTTCACTCTGAGATGACTGTTGGTGTGTTGTTTCACTCTGAGATGACTGTTGGTGTGTTGTTTCACTCTGAGATGACTGTTGGTTTGTTGTTTCACTCTGAGATGACTGTTGGTGTGTTGTTTTACTCTGAGATGGTTGACATAGATGACTCAGTTCTTGGTATACTTGAGTGAGGGACAACCTTTGACTAGCCTTGGAACAAGTCATAGATTCCACCACATTCCCCAGTCCCTCTTGCCACAGTGTGTCCAGGCCTGTATCTTTATGGTCACAATAGACGTCTTGGAACATTTTACCCAAACCATACACGTCACTAGCTGTTGAAGATGTACCTTTGAAATAGAGTTCTGGGGCATAACGTTGGTATTTATCTTCGTATTCGTCAACTTCTTCAACAGTAGGTAAGTTGTCAACAATGAAGGGCATTATGGGACGGTTTCTCATCCGAGCAATACCATAGTCAATTATGGAGGTTTTGTTATTGGAGTTAACAATTACATTATCACTTTTAATATCATTATGGATACATCCTGCAGAGTGAAGTTCCATAATATTATTTACCACTGAAGTAAAGATGGTCAACCACCAAGAGGAAGTGTCAATGAGGCTTAAGTCAGGCTTTATATCGTCTAATTGTGATCCTTGACAAACACTCATGAGTATTAAAGGTGTTTTTAAACTAAGTCCCAACAGTCTAGGAGCTCCACCTACACCTTGAAGATGGTATAATGTTAATCCTTCTTCTATAAATAAATCTTGCAATGTGTCATCCCTTGCTATCTTTCTTACTACAAGTAATCCTTTATAATTAACCAAATGAACTTCACCATAACCTCCAGAACCAATACATTTTAAAACTTCACAATCTTCTTCAAACTCTTTCTGGGACCGTATTACTTTTACACGTTTACCATTCCCGACCTCTACTCGAACTTTTTTCAGACCAGCAACTCCCCTATACTTCATTTTGACGAGTGATAGTTAATGAACTGATATTGGAATCTTCTTGGCTACTTCAATCCCTTCCCAGCAAACTTACTTTACTCTTATTTTATCTATATTCTCTATATAATCTTTATCTAAATTCTTCCAATATCTTATTTATAGGTGGTTTAATCCTTATTATGTGTTGATGTAGATTGGTGGTATCCAATTGCAGTGCTTGAGGGAAAGATAACTGGAGTATAGTTGGGCACGTCTCTCAGTTACAAGGTTCAAGGATGCAATGATGTAATACACATGCACACATTCCTTTTATAGTCTTTCAGACCCAGGCGCTGATCATAAGTCTAGTCACGTGACTTTATATCAACCAATCAGATTGAAGTATTTGAATTTCAAATCTACATATTAACCAATCAGGTACAAGGATTGTGAATTTAAATGTTCATAATTGATAGCCTAGCCAATGAGGTTCAAGAGTTTAAATTTGAACTGAACATTGTGATTGGACAAGACGACTTTGTTATTAAACGCATAAAATTAATATTTGAGGGTCAAAATAGTATCTTTCATTCAAATAGTGCACCAATTAATTTATTAATAAATAAGAACAAGTTTAATTTAAGTAATGCAGTAAAACAAAACAATATAATAATTACCAAAGTAACACGTGATCAACGAAGTTACATCTCGATTGTCAAAAAAAAATTCTCAATCATTTTTTATTTTAAAACTTCAATATTCATGAATATTATTGATATTATGGATATTTTGTGGTGATTTATCCTACATACAGTATGTTTATTTTTAAATATCTGTACAAACATACAAAAACTATTTAGATGCGGCGGCGCCGCAGAATGGCAATAACACACACACTACGGCGCCGCTGGACCGCGTCACAGCTATATAGCTCACCGTATAAAATTATAAATAAGGACAAAACACTATACACTGTTGTACAGTTGGCGACAAAAGTCCTGTCGCCTCACCTGCTTTACCGAGACGCACAGTGTTCATGGACTCGAGAAATACCAAGTTTTCTACATCAAATAATCTCGAAACTATGACCATTGCGTGCCTCGGTGAAGCAAGTGAGGCGACAGGACTTTTGCCGCCGACTGTACCTACAACCCACAAATCACAGACTGTGCCGTTTGTCCTCCGCCTACTTAACCCTCAAAATACAGGTGTTTTTTTTGCATACTTTACCAAAGATATCTGTGGTTAAAACAATGTGACATTCCTACGAACAAGATATTTTAACACGTTATGTCTACAGTTGTACTTAACTATATCTTACATTAAAGTACAGTTGCCAAAAAAGGTAGGTATTGCGACAAATCTTGATATAACTTTAACCCCAGTAATATCCACAACTATTTGTAGGGACTATAAACATGTATAACAGAAGGAAATATACACATCCTTCTGTAATACATACTTATATATATCCCTACAAACAACTATGGACATTAATATATTTAATGTTGTATCAATAGTTGTCGCAATACCTTCTTTGGCAACTGTACATACATTTACGATATTTTCTACGGTATAGGCTATTCCCTCCTCTACAGATTTCCTCAGATACATACAGTATGTTTGTCGAGTTCTTCTATTTGCTTCAGTGCTTTATTGTACTAACAGCAATGATGGCAGAATCTGTAACATAAAGAAATCAAAATTACACATTGTAAATGTTAGAGTATAAATGAAACTGAATAAATGTATAGTACTATTATAGGCTTAGACAATCCTATTCCTCTAAATACCATGACATTAAAGTATCGCTATTATAGGTGTTAATACTGACAGGCAGAATACGATGGAATTAAATTTGAGAGAAAAACATTAACCATTTAGGGAATATTTACTGAGGCAGTTTAAAGCTGAACTTATAGAAATCTGATATCATTAATCATTTAGGATAATATGCAACAATTTTATGTAATACAGTACATACTTTGTCCAGTTGTACTCTATACCTATTGTATTAAATGATTCTGTATTCATATACCGGTATATTTCTACTTTGAGTATATATTAAGTTTATAGATAATAAGTTTTAAGATAATAATTGTATATAGCCATATAGATAAAATCTGTATAAATAGAAGTAATAACATGCAACTACTGTATATTATATGTGCAGTTGGCTATAATAATATAAAATAAGGTTATAGTATATGAATAATAACTTAATGCAAATTTACTACATACACTATAACATCCAAGTAATATTTTAAAAATCAGAATACCTTCAACTGAAATAAAATAAAATATATCCAAGTACAGTAATAAATTAAAAGTCAAAATACCTTCAACTGAAATAAAATAAAATAAATATATATACTCCTTTTTTATATATTCTCTAATGAACAAAAAGAAAAGAAAAAAATTACTATGTTTAACTTAACAATAATGTATACTCCTCATAAATTATGATTATTACATGAAACTGAACAAAATAATACATAAAATTTACTTCCATATAATAATGTATACTCCTCATAAATTATGGTCATTAAATTAAACTGAACAAAAATAATATAGGCCTATACAATTTACTTCCATATAATAAACAAAATCCTCATGAATATTTACAAACTACAGTAAATAATAACAAGCTTGGGGGTTTGGGGGCAGTGCGGGAATAGGGGGACAGGCTTGGGGGTGTTGGGGGGTGCGGGAGTAGGGGGACAGGCATGGGGGGGTTAGGGGGGATGCGGGAATAGGGGACAGGCTTAGGGAGGGTTAGAGGGGTGCGGGAATAGAGGACAGGCTTTCTACCCACCCCAAGCCTGTCCCCCTATTCTCGCACCCCCCAAGCCTGTCCCCTACTCCCGCACCCTCTTAATTAAGCCTATTTGTCATATTAATTTACAGTATATTATTATAACAAAACAATTAATAATTCAGATAATAAAATGAGTGACCTTTTTCCCAGTGAGTTTGAAGGTCGGAGGTGATAGCAATGTGTTTACTTTATTATGATCACTCCAACTCCTTCACAAACTATTTATATTTCTCCACATAGCAAACCAATTACACAACATAGACAAATTTAGTTCACATCATTGGATTAAAGTGATTTTACAATTATAACTCATTAATCATAACTCGATACGATAATAAACCATGTAATTACGGCGAGTATAAGTAAGAGAAGACAATTTAATGTTTATACCATTTACTAATAATAGATATTTACAGTAATTACGGAATCAATATTATAATAAAAAAAATTGTAATTGTGCATAAGTTTCTCATTAACATGATAGTGATGTCAAACTTTACATAAAAAGCGATATAGTAGAGAAAAAGAAAGGATTTGTGTGAATAAGTTTCATTACGGTAGGCCTATGTGTTGACAGAGAGGCGAGCCTAACCTGTCTGATCACGTGGTGAGTCACGTGGGTGATCATGTGATATGGTGCTCTATTGGGAGAAATATAATGATTTAATGAAGGTTTGGAGTGTTCATGTGATATGGTGCTCTATTGGGAGAAATATAATGATTTAATGAAGGTTTGGAGTGTTCATGTGATATGGTGCTCTATTGGGAGAAATATAATGATTTAATGAAGGTTTGGAGTGTTCATGTGATATGGTGCTCTATTGGGAGAAATATAATGATTTAATGAAGGTTTGGAGTGTTCATGTGATATGGTGCTCTAAGTGGAGAAATATAATTAGTTTTTATTAACAAAGTATTGATATTATGGGCATGACAAAGTAACTTAATTAATAATTGACCAATAATAATGTCACGTGTCAAGTGGAGGTAGGTGGCGTATTATTAGTATCAGTAAATTATTGGTGATTATATATTATTCCATATTGATATAATTTAATTTACCATATAAATATCTAACATCGATAAATAGACCTTAAAATTGACAAGTGACAATATCGAGGGTCAACAAAAGCAGAAGTCTTTGGGACAACAGAAAATATTGGTAATGATTCTTTGACACATTCAAAGAATACATTTGCCATTATTTCTATTGACTCATTTCGTTCCTTAATTTCCCTGAGAATGAAAATGTGATTTACTACTTCACTAACCCCCTCTGAGCTGCCCTCTAACTCCAAACACGCCGATACTTCATCATATGAGATAAAGCATCGGTGTGTCCTAGCTAAATAGATTAGTCTCTCTCTTAAATCCCTTATAAAATCCCCAGGAAGGCAAATCTCAACACACACGGTCATTGTCGTCAGGTATATAGATGCTGTAATGTGGAATTAGTATGTATTAATGACAAGCAAGGAGCTCCCTCTTTTATGTGTGTCTGTAACCAAGTGTGAGTTTGGTCTGACCCTGTGACCAAACACAACCCTTTATATAGTATTCACTGACCAATCACAGGTCACGGAGTATTTACCCAATCATATGGCAGTATTTGAAAATTTGAATATTTAAAGATACTCACCTAGCCAATCAAATGGTAGGATATTAAAATTCAAATATTTGAAATTATTCGCCTAGCCAATCAGGTGGCAGTATTTGAACATTTAAATATTTGACGAAATTCGTCCAGTCAATCAGCTGTCACTATTTGAAAATTTAAAGATTTGAAATCTTTCTTTCAACCAATCAGAAAACGTTATTAGAAATTTGAATTTTCAAATTCACTTGTTCAGCCAATCAGGAGACGGCATTAATTTGTTATTATTTTTCTAAACTAACATATTTATTTCCGTTTTACCAATGTATGGCTGTGATTAAAAGGTTAAAATAAACTATATTAATTACAATTATAATAAATTAATCGTAAGTTTGTATAGAAAAGTTAAATATAAGCATAATGGCGTTATCCAAAAAGTTCGTTCACACACACAAACACTTATTTTTAATCATTATGCCAATATTTTCATTATATAAATATTTACGAGTACTAAAAATTTACATAATTACTTTACTAATATAATTGACACTTGTAATTAAAGTAAAAATTACGTTGTTCATTTGTTTACAACGGGATAGCTAATTGTTTGTTTGTTGATGCGGCCACATAAACAGAAGAGGGAATCTCAAACAGGATGAAGATTTATTTACAGGTATTTTTCCAATAAAAACTGCACATTATTATTATTACGGACAAAACCCCGTAATGGGAATAGCCTATTGCCTGTAGTTAAGTGATCACTACTTAATTAAGGGTTTGGGCGCTCTTTCGGCCCCAGCCACTCCATTTTATTTCTTCAACTATCCCTCTTTCTTTCAATTTCCTTCCTGCTTGTTGTCTCATCTCTCTATCACCTTTTCCTGACGGTACCAAAATAATTTGGTACATTTTTCCTTCTTTATTCCAGTGTTGTTAGGTCTGTTTGACGAAATTTCCCCAGCTTGAACATCAGAATCTTCGTTTTTACTTCAATTTTAACATCAGAATTTCCCTTTTTGCCTAACTTCATTATCAGTTTCCCTTTTTGCCTCAACTTATGTCTGACATTATGCTTACAGTACATCCTGATGTATACCTACAATGTAATGTAGATTAACTGGTACAAACTTAATCAGAATTTCCCTACTTGCTTCAAATTGAACATCAGAATTTACCTATTTACCTCAATCATTCCCCGTTTACTCTTGAACATTGACAGTCTTTCTTTTTTATATTATTTCTGGTAGAAATTTCCGTTTATTCCTGCATAACAATATATAATTTCCCGTGTAAACTTCAAAATTCCCTAAAACAGAGAAGTATCCCTGCACCTGGCAACACTTCTCTGGTATGACTGGTGACTTTCCCGCCAAATATCCAGGCAAAACAAATTCCAATACTCACTCATTAGTAGCCTACAGTTATATTAATTATATCAATATAATATGTAGGCAAAACTTATACAAATACTCACTCATAAATACATGAATATATTAATTATACTGATGTTTAATTATATCATTATAATATCCAGGCAAAACTAACCCCAATACTCATTCACTGGCTGCTGCTGTTGCATTATATACATATAATATTTATAAATAATGTCACATACTGCCGTCAAGTACAGTACTATGATATTATATAAATAATCCTACATTATTATTTATTTTTCATTTGTATGTAGCCATATTGGAGGTGGAAATATTTTGGTAAATTTACAGTAAACCTGGGTTCAGTAAAACGTATATATTAGTATGTTTTACCACTAATTAGGACCATTCTAAGACTATTTTCTTCAATGGCGTTTCTCTCGGAAATGCCCCGTTTTCGAGATATGCCCAGTTTTCATACCTCATACAAACTTGGGGGAGAGTCTGGGAATCCGGGGTGTTGGGTGGGAGAAAACATGCTGTACACTATGGCGTTGCCTTTATAATATGTAATTGTCTTAAATAAACACTTGAAACACGAAATAAAAGCGAAATAACAAAGTTTTCGAGACCGATACAATAAAATACAATTATAGCCCAAACAGCAGCGTTACAACACGTGTTGGCTTGGGTTGGGCTAGATATTCAATCAAATGGTTATTTTGGGAATTAGTATTACCTAACCTGACCTAACCTAACCTAACCTAGACCACGACAGACTACTGGGACCTAACCTGGGCTAACTACCGGGCCTAACCTGGGCATAAAACCGGTATAACAAATAGAAAAAGTTACCGGGTAAATATCCAGGAACATAGATGGATACAGGACGCTCATACACAGTATTCCCAAAACAAAATATAGCCAATACAGCCACAAGTGGCGTGAATATTACAACATTTGCAACACTGATAGTGTTTTCCCCCACCCAAAACCACGTATTCCCAGGCTCTCCCCCAAGTTTGTATGGGGTATGAAAACGGGGGCATACCTCGAAAACGAGTCATTTCTAAGAGAAACAAAGTTAAGAAGTATATTATAAAGGCAACGCCATAGTGTACAGCATGTTTTCTCCCACCCAAAACCACGTATTCCCAGGCTCTCCCCCAAGTTTGTATGGGGTATGAAAACTGGGCATATCTCGAAAACGGGGCATTTCCGAGAGAAACACCATAGAAGAAAATAGTCTTAGAATGGTCCTAATTAGTGGTAAAACATACTAAAATATACGTTTTACTGAACCCAGGTTTACTGTAAAAATACCAATATTTTAAAAGACAACATTGGTGAATGGTAGATGTAATGGTAGGCCAGGCAGGGTGTTGCCTCTACCTTCCAAAAACAAATGGTGAGCCAGGTAGCCTGAGGCAGGGTGATGCGTCTACACCTCCACCATGCAACTATCGTCTACCGCTGACAGATGGAGAGAAAATCAGTTTGAAATGTTCAAATTAGTACAGTATAGCAAGGCTCAGAATATATGTTTGTCACTTACTTTGTCATTAACTTTAAGGCTATATGAGTAGCCTATTATTATTATGGAGGAGGTGAAGGGTATTCCAATAGCCTACCGGGGAATATTTTTAATATATACAGGCATATATTACTGGCTGGAAACCGTACAGTTGGCGGCAAAAGTCCTGTCGCCTCACCTGCTTTACCGAGACGCACAGTGTTCATGGACTCGAGAAATACCAAGTTTTCTACATCAAATAATCTCGAAACTATGATTATTGTGTGCCTCGGTGAAGCAAGTGATGCGACAGGACTTTTGCCGCCGACTGTACTGTACTGTACAGTTTTATGTGCCTTATAATGTACAAACTGTCTGACGCTCCCCCTTGTAATATTCTTATAATGGGGTGTGGGAATAGGGGACAGGCTTAGGGGAGTTTTGGGGGGTGCGGGAGTAGGGGGATAGGCTTGGGGTGCTGGAATAGGGGACAGGCTTTCTACCCCCCCAATCCTGTCCTCCTATTCCCGCACCCCTCAAGCTGTTAAATGGATTTTATTTACTTTATTACTCAAATCAAACTTGTCCTTATTCAATTAAAAATTAATTGGTGTATTATTTGAATGGAAAATGACTATTTTGACCCTCAAATATTAATTTTATGCGTTTAATAACAAAGTCGTCTTGTCCAATCACAATGTTCAGTTCAAATTTAAACTCTTGAACCTCATTGGCTAGGCTATCAATTATGAATATTTAAATTCACAATCCTTGCACCTAATTGGTTAATATGTACATTTGAAATTCAAATACTTCAATCTGATTGGTTGATATAAAGTCACGTGACTAGACTTATGATCAGCGCCTGGGTCTGAAAGACTATAAAAGGAATGTGTGCATGTGTATTACATCATTGCATCCTTGAACCTTGTAACTGAGAGACGTGCCCAACTATACTCCAGTTATCTTTCCCTCAAGCACTGCAATTGGATACCACCAATCTACATCAACACATAATAAGGATTAAACCACCTATAAATAAGATATTGGAAGAATTTAGATAAAGATTATAAAGAGAATATAGATAAAATAAGAGTAAAGTAAGTTTGCTGGGAAGGGATTGAAGTAGCCAAGAAGATTCCAATATCAGTTCATTAACTATCACTCGTCAAAATGAAGTATAGGGGAGTTGCTGGTCTGAAAAAAGTTCGAGTAGAGGTCGGGAATGGTAAACGTGTAAAAGTAATACGGTCCCAGAAAGAGTTTGAAGAAGATTGTGAAGTTTTAAAATGTATTGGTTCTGGAGGTTATGGTGAAGTTCATTTGGTTAATTATAAAGGATTACTTGTAGTAAGAAAGATAGCAAGGGATGACACATTGCAAGATTTATTTATAGAAGAAGGATTAACATTATACCATCTTCAAGGTGTAGGTGGAGCTCCTAGACTGTTGGGACTTAGTTTAAAAACACCTTTAATACTCATGAGTGTTTGTCAAGGATCACAATTAGACGATATAAAGCCTGACTTAAGCCTCATTGACACTTCCTCTTGGTGGTTGACCATCTTTACTTCAGTGGTAAATAATATTATGGAACTTCACTCTGCAGGATGTATCCATAATGATATTAAAAGTGATAATGTAATTGTTAACTCAAATAACAAAACATCCATAATTGACTATGGTATTGCTCGGATGAGAAACCGTCCCATAATGCCCTTCATTGTTGACAACTTACCTACTGTTGAAGAAGTTGACGAATACGAAGATAAATACCAACGTTATGCCCCAGAACTCTATTTCAAAGGTACATCTTCAGCAGCTAGTGACGTGTATGGTTTGGGTAAAATGTTCCAAGACATCTATTGTGAACATAAAGATACAGGCCTGGACACACTGTGGCAAGAGGGACTGGGGAATGTGGTGGAATCTATGACTTGTTCCAAGGCTAGTCAAAGGTTGTCCCTCACTCAAGTATACCAAGAACTGAGTCATCTATGTCAACCATCTCAGAGTAAAACAACACACCAACAGTCATCTCAGAGTGAAACAACAAACCAACAGTCATCTCAGAGTGAAACAACACACCAACAGTCATCTCAGAGTAAAACAACACACCAACAGTCATCTCAGAGTGAAACAACACACCAACAGTCATCTCAGAGTGAAACAACAAACCAACAGTCATCTCAGAGTGAAACAACACACCAACAGTCATCTCAGAGTGAAACAACACACCAACAGTCATCTCAGAGTGAAACAACACACCAACAGTCATCTCAGAGTGAAACAACACACCAACAGTCATCTCAGAGTGAAACAACCTACCAGAGAAAAGTTCCACTCCAGCCATGTCGTTCACTATATAAGATTGTCACAGCCTGGGCCAAAAGGAAAAACAATAAGTTGAAAATAACGCTTGGTTGAAGTCACCAATAAAATATTCATTATTGTCTTTACCAACTTTGAATTAGCCTAAGGCCTACCAGTGTAGCCTACAGTAGCTTAGCCTATTATAGGCTACAAGTACGAGAGAAAAAGGAATATCATGGATTATATGGAGGTTTTGTTGTTTATGTTAACAATTACATTATCACTTATTATTATTTTATTATTGAAGTAAGGCCTACCAGTGTAGCTTAGCTTATTACAAGGCCTAGGCCTATATAGTATAGGCTACAAGTATGAGAGGGAAAGAATTATAATGGATTATAAGTTATTATTATTTTAATATTTACAGTACCGTAATTATGACATGTACAGTACGGTACAGTACTTATTTTGTTGGAGTAGTTTTTTATATTAAATGTATATTTAACGGCATTATGATATTTAGCCTAATGGACTAAAGATATAATATAATTTTCTTTTGAGTTGTAGTCTATTTATATTATTGTTACTGAAATGTTTCCATTAAAATTTTGTTTGAATAGTCTTTTTATTATTAAATGTATATTTAACTGTGTACTCATATTTAATGGACAAAGGAAATAATATAATTTACTTTTGAGTTGTAGCCTATTGATATTATAGCCTAGTTAGGCTACCAAACTAGAATATTTCCATTACAGTATAGATTCGTTTGAGTAGTATTTATATTATTAAAAGTATATTTAACTAACTACGGTACTAATATACAGTCTAATGGACAAAGGAATTAATTTAATTTAATTTTGTTGTAATATATTGACTAATATTAGTTAGGTACTGGAATGTTTCCACTTTATTTTTTGTTTCTTTGAAAACATACGGTATTATACAGTTCTCATGTATTCTTACATTATTGTAATATTACCTTATGTGAAAGTAAAAGGACATTCAGTTATTTGTTATTATTTTTTTTATTTATTTGGGTAATTTTATGATGGCAATGAATTATAAAAGGACATTCAGTTATTTGTTATTATTTTTTATTTATTTCGGTACCGGTAATTTTATGATGGCAATGAATTATAAAAGGACATTCAGTTATTTGTTATTGTTTTTTATTTATTTGGGTACCGGTAATATTATGATGCCAATGAATTATAAAAGGACATTAAGTTACTTGTTACGGTATTGTTTTTTATTTATTTGGGTAATATTATGATGGCAATGAATTATAAAAGGACATTCAGTTATTTGTTATTAGTTTTTATTTACTTGGGTAAATGATACCAATGAATTATTGAGGGACATTCAGTTATAATATTATGTTATTGTTATCTATTTACTTGGGTAATATTATGATGTCAGTGAATTATAACCTTATTTTACTATTACAACTATTTGTTCAATAGTTGATCTTATGTTATGTAATAATATCAAGTTTAATAATTATTTACCTGGAAGTAAATTTATATTGTTCGAATATTCCTCCTTTTCTTTAATACAATGGATAAAATTATTTATACTTGTCATTTAAGTGTATTATTTTCCATAATATTTTGTAACTTTGTTAAGTACAATACAACTCTGTGGTCAGTCTCGTGGGTATTATTGTCTTTAAAGATGGGCCTTGGCGCTCCTTCGGACCTCAAAAAGCTATCTTACTCTTTAACCCATACATTTCATTCTATTTTCTTTCATATATGTTTTCTCATTATTTTGGTACAGTACCGGTACAATATACTGGTGTTGTAGCCTGTAGTAATACATTAAAGGTTTGGACACCCCTTCGGTCCCAGACACAGTACAATATACTGGTGTTGTAGCCTGTAGTAATACATTAAAGGTTAGGACACCCCTTCGGTCCCAGACACAGTACAATATACTGGTGTTGTAGCCTGTAGTAATACATTAAAGGTTAGGACACCCCTTCGGTCCCAGACACAGTACAATATACTGGTATTGTAGCCTCTATAGACTAATTACAGGCGTGTTGTTGGGGTTGAAGAAAGAATTACGGTACCGGTACCATTTTTTTAAGGTAAGAAGTATCTTATTGAAAATTCCAACAATAAGTACTATGTGTGTAATAATAAATAAAAGAAACATGGTAATAGGTTATTTATTCCTGCTGGTAAGTGAAAATGCAACTGATAAACAAGAAATTCACCGCCGTGGACTAGCTGTGACTGACACAGAAATGGGTCTGGCCATGGCCTAGGTATACAGGCTTGGGGGGTGCGAGAATAGGGGGACAGGCTTGGGGTGGGTAGAAAGCCTGTCCTCTATTCCCGCACCCCTCTAACCCTCCCTAAGCCTGTCCCCTATTCCCGCATCCCCCCTAACTCCCCCCAAGCCTGTCCCCTACTCCCGCACCCCCTTAAGGAGTGGAAGGTGTTAATTGTGTGGGAGGGACAATTCCTGTATTTAATGCAGATTACTGGCTATGGTCAGGTGACTCCCTTCCCATCAATGTATGACATGCCTCTCCCTCTCTCTCTATCTCTCTCTCTCTCTCTCTTAATTTATTAACACATTCATAATATATATATATATATATATATATATATGCAAATAAATCACTTGGTGGCACGTGATTCAGGAATATGCGTAAATCCACAAGGAAGGAAAAATAAACACGGAGTCCCAAGCGCTTTCGTGTAATTCACATCTTCAGGGGAAAGAACAGAATGTAAAAGAATGGTTGCTGAGAGACACCTTATATACAGATACACTTACAACAAACTGGCAATCTGAAGGTGTTGCCACTGCGAGTTCAAAGCATGCATAAGATGCTAAAAAGAATTTACCTGACCTGACCTGACCTGACATGACCTCTAAACCTAAGATTATCCCAGTCATTAAGGAATGATTGCCGAGAGACACCTTAAATTAGTTATTAAGTGTTAGTTATTAAATTAGTTATTAAGTGTATTTAAGGTGTCTCTCGGCAATCATTCCTTAATGACTGGGATAATCATGTCAGGTCAGGTCAGGTCAGGTAAATCCTTTTTAGCACCTCATGCTTTGAACTCGCAGTGGCAACACCTTCAGATTGCCAGTTTGTTGTAAGTGTATCTGTATATATGGTGTCTCTCAGCAACCATTCTTTTACATCCTGTTCTTTCCCCTGGAGATGTGAATTACACGAAAGCGCTTGGGACTCCGTGTTTATTTTTCCTTCCTTGTGGATTTACGCATATATATATATATATATATATATATATATATATATATATATATATATATATATATATATATATATATATATTCAAAAGTTAAGGAGTGTTTTGGACATGGAAGGTGTTAATTGTGGGAGGGACAATTCCTGTAATTAATACAGATTACTGGCTATGGTCAGGTGACTACATTCCCATTAGATGTATCACATGCCTCTCCTCTCTCTCTTTATTTATTTATTTCTTACTTTCTCTCTCTTTCTTTCTTCCTCTCTCTATCTTTCTTTCTTTCTTAAATTAAAATATAGTGTAACAAACACTAAACGAAAAAGAAAAAGAAAAAAACAGTATGATATTTCATTCTCTCAATATCGGTATTGTTTAACATATAAAAGTCTTATAGGGCCAAATAGAAATTCGCACAAAGTATATGAAATATTTGTGTGCATATTAAACACCTTTCCTCATAACACACAACACACATTAACTCGAAGAGAACACAGCAGGGAGAGTTTCCCCATAAAACTATCCATTCTCACTCGTGTGTTTGTTGGTAGGCGGTGACATTTGGCCGTGACGTCAAGTCTCGGACCACACGCTCCGCCCCCTGAAATTGATACCCTGTATGGGGGGGTTAACGGGTTGACCATGTATACCTGGGCCATGGGTCTGGCGACATCGGTGACGAGACGCATCCGGTGTGAACGGCTTTGCCTTACATGCATATGATTTAATGCTAATAACTGTGGGTGGCGAATCATGACGAATCTTGACTGGCACTGGCTTGACGTGACGATTTAATCATACGGGAAAGAGCCAATTACCATTTCATGTCCTAACTACCCTTCTAAAAGAGGAAGCAGAAGATATTAATATGACATTGAAGTTAGTGTCTGACAGGAAAATCAAGCGAATCCAGAGAAAATCATATAGGACACTCCAGGGCCGTTTGCATAATGCGTAATATTCTTTACTCATGATGACTAAAAGTTTTCAAACTATGAAAAATAATAGTTGGGGCGTATGAACTACCGATGAAGTAGATTCGCCCCAACTTATGGGGTGAATGGACTTGAGGCGCATCGTCACGGGGGCGGATGGACCTGCTACCGATGTGACGCGACTCTCTTGGTGTGAATGCCTATGATGAGTAACTTTATGATGAGTAACTTTACACCAACTTAATGAGAAAAAAAATTGTACAGGTATGAAATATGACATAATAACTCAGAAGAGTAAAACCCCAACTAATGAACTTATTAAGGTGTTATAAAGTTATACTGTACTTACCAATGTGGTGACGTGTATGAAGGAAGAATATGTAGTGTTAAAACTCCAACTAATGAACTTATTAACGAGTTATAAAGTTATACTGTACTTACCAATGTGGTGACGTGTATGAAGGAAGAATATGTAGTGTTTTATAATCCACACCGGAATAATGGCCGAGTTAACTTTCAGTTATATTATCTTCATAATATATATTTATATGTAACACAACACCGGGGAGTAGAACTCTATATACCGGTATTCATACATGCCGGGGTAAATTTTCAATTATTTGGTCTTCACTAATATTTAACTACATAATATATATTTGTATATAAGACAACACCGGGGAGTAGAACTATACATTTATACGTTAACGTTACATGCCGGGGTAAATTTTCAATTATTTGGTCTTCACTAATATTTAACCACATAATATATAGCATATTTAAAACACTACACAACCATAATAATTGTGTATAGCGTATTACAACACACCACAACATTTATAAGCATTCTGATATCTAACACAACGCAAATAACAGTAATAAATTACAGCTACAGTAAGTTAATACAACCACTCGCACCATAAAGCCAAGATCAACTGTCTGTGTGTGTGTTTGTGTGTATCACTGTGTTTCAATGGACATATTCTATTGGTTACCGTTCATACTTACCATCTATTATCATCCAATCATACAACACTAAACTGAAGGGGGCGGAGTCTATACTTATCCTCACAAATAAATTATGTTGACACTTAGCCTATATATATATATTAATTATTATTCTATTGTGCTTTTCAATTTTTTCAGTGATCATATTATATCATCTTAATCATCATCAATTCTAACTTTCTTTTTATAAGATATGAGGAGACTTTATATTATAATAGCAGTGTAGGAGCCCCGACACATAAGTGGTTCACAGTCCGAGGCTAATCCACCACTATGGGGATACTACACTACAGAGTACAGACAGTACACCCGCTCAACAATGGTGTAATAAGATGAGGAGTCGCCACTTCATTGCGTCTGCATCATAATTATATAACCTTTGGTAAAAGCAAGCTGATCACAAACAATATTTTTTACAATATCAAGACCCCCATATACTGTAGTAGGCTATATGGACAGCTGGAATTTTAAACAAATCTCAGTACACTGTGTGTATGTGGTTCTCTTATTACCACCAAAAGTCTATGAATTCATTGTCCCAGTGGGCCTCTATGGTCTGGTCACAACCTGCCAATCTTGCAGTAACAATACAGTAGGTAGTACTTCCATTAATTGAATAAGCTGAGAAGCCCGGCCACATACCCGCAAAGGCCGTGGGCCAGCCTGTCCGGTGGCGGTGGACCTCACCCTGGCCTAACCTGCTCACTTATGATTCAGTCCATGGACACGGTTCATAGTCAGGGTAGCTATGCCCAAGATCTAGAATACCAGGTCTGCTCATCGCGCATATCGGGTCGGGCTGGTACGTCGATTGGCCCCCAAACTGAGGCTTCCCAAGTCTGTCAAATATGGGACGGGTCACGGGATAGTAGTCTCTATGATCGGGGTACATTCTTCCATTTTCTATACGCAGGCAGAGGGAAGGAATTCTCCCATATACATGCTGTTTTCACATCACTATTTCTAGTACTATTTGTAATTCCTCGAAAACTTCCACCGAGAACTTTCGATACCTATGCTTTTGAAGAAATTTTAGAAACAAAAACGGTTCACCTACTCAAAGTCTAAGCCATGAATTTTGACAAAAAAGTAAGGCAATTTTGCCACTGAAATGCGAGGGGCCGCTAATATTGACCCGTATGTACCCCGATCATAGAGACTACTATCCCGTCCCATATTTGACAAACTTGGGAAGCCACAGTTTGGGGGCCAATCGACGAAGATGCGCAGTGGGATAACAGTTGATGAGCAGACCTGTCTGATAGCCGTCATCTGGACGTCAATCGGATACGAAGTTCGCTTGGGTTAAACCAAGCCAAAGCAAGCGGAACTGTTCTGGTCGGTCAAAAGGATTCGACGATCCACCAAGATGGACCCTGCTGCCAACCACTTAAACCAAGACCAACAACGTATCCATCCAAGCTCGCCAAAAAGCAGCGATTCGGGCAGCTTGATAGGAGGATAGGAGAAGTATAGCAGTAAATATGGCGGCCATTAAAGATATGACAAGTAAGTTAATAGTATAATAATACATGAATTGTAGGTGCAACAGACTGTAAAATAGAGCGATAGCAACACAAATAAGGCTTTAAGTATAGCAATGACAGATTAGAGCAGGTGTAGAGTTCATATTAGTCTACCATTTCTACTAAAATAGTAATTGTTAAAACCTGGAGAATCACGATAATGATATAAATTATTAATTATTATTTTTTTTTATGTTCTCGTATCTAATTTAACTTATATGAGATTATATGGATTGCTTAGGGGTTATGTGACCCATTCTTGATAATTATGTAATATCATTAGCTAAAGGTGAAGGGAAGTATTGTACTTTATTGGAAATCAGTTCTTGGTAAAACTATAGAATCATGCCAACTTTTTCTGTTTTTAATCAATCTTAAAATACAGGAATGGACTTTGACTTTCACCGGTTCTGACTTAAACACAGTATCACTGTAGGATATAAGAGGTCCACCTTCATGTGTATTTCAAATGTGATTGCAGTAATTATAACTACCGGCACCTAACCAGAGCAACCAATGGCACCTAACCTTGTTAAACTACCATGACCTAATCGGGACATAGCTGGACACTGCTACAGAACAGCAATAAATTCTATAAAATAATTAAGTTAGGTCTAACTAATTCAATAACTTTCTTATTGTTATATAGGGAGAGGTAATTTTTGTACTACATTGCAAATGTAGTGTATTAAGCATGTGTGTTTAATATGTCAAGTACCAGATACTGTATTCCCTTCTTTAACTGTTTCTTACCATGGTAGGTTACTACATTAAATTCTTTACTTCCAGGACTGTGTGTCTGTACTGTGAACGTGCATTCGATGACCCAAATGATGCCTGCAGTTGCATACAGTCCCATTTAGTTGAAGCACAAGCGGAGAGTCTTCCTTCAGTATCGCCCATCTCCTCGACCTCCTTTGCTGAGAGTAGGTTAAAGCTAAAAATACTTTAATCCAGACTTACAGTCATTTGCAAAAATAGATATTCAATATTTAATTCAAGGAAACTTTTTCCTTTACCAACAATGTATGCCCTGATAATTATATGCAATGGTTTAGAGCAGTTCAGTTTCCTTAATTAACAATGGCACTCCTCTTGTTGTCTCATTGATACTAACTAGTACTTTACAAATTTTACTGGTACAATAACCAAGGAAGAGCATAAGGGAGAGAGGAAGCATATCCAAACCACCTCAATGTATTACACTTCACTCTCAACCACACCACACTCATTACCAATTGCTTTCTTACTCATACCACATCTCTCATACACACTCTCATTACTTTTTCCATCCCGACTTGTAAGTCCACATGCACCTCTCAAGTAACTCATTTCTACTGCACCTATTCTAGACTGATGAGCCCTACTCCGTCCAGGGACTCGTGCCCCCTGGTGTTGTGATGATTTGGCTCCTATAGCTGCCTTCCTTGACAGCCTTCGGGGGTGGTTGAAGACTGCAACGCACACAACCACACTAGCCAACAACACAACATATACTGTACTCTGAGGGCACTTTGGGAAAGCCCGGTTCAGGCCATGGCCTTCCTCGAGAGCTCGGGGCTGCTCGGCCAGACAGCTTGAGGAACTTCAACAACAACTCCTGCCATAATGGTTACCTGTAATGGCTGAAGACCATTCTCATTTTTTCACAACCATCATTCCTACATGTGCGCATTTTTCTTTGATTATATGAGTACTGTACCATATCTACAGGATGATTCATATACATATTATAATATTTATTAAATGTGTATTATACGCTGTATATATGCATTTAAGACATAATATACAGAACTTATTTACAGTGTTTAAGAAGCAATAGCAGATCATATGTTCAACTGTAATCTATTTTCATGAATGCAAGCTCGTACTCATTTTACCATGCTAGCAGAAACTTCTTTTGAATAACCCTATATAATGCATATATATTTTTGTACTTTGTGTGATATTGTACCTTAATTTTGTTTGGATAAGAAAATGTATACAGCATTATGTTTGATACTAAGTGTTTATTTTCACGAAATAAAAGCTGCAATCAACACTGCATTGCCTACCTATACTGACCTTGAAGTTTACACACACATACAAAATACTTGGCATACTATACAACACATCCATGACATTCAAATAACATAAT
This sequence comes from Petrolisthes manimaculis, assembly GCA_034508575.1. Taxonomy (NCBI): domain Eukaryota; kingdom Metazoa; phylum Arthropoda; class Malacostraca; order Decapoda; family Porcellanidae; genus Petrolisthes; species Petrolisthes manimaculis. The sequence goes on from JAWZYT010000811.1 coordinate 336,467, forward strand.
GGCCATCAAAAACAAATGCATGTAAAAATGTAAAGCCCTCAGATCACTTGCCAGCTCAATATTTGGACACAACAAAGAAACCACAACTACAATATGCAAACAATTACTATATTCGATTAATGATGGATTATGTAAGTCCTGCCTCAGCCTCAAACCTCACTGAGACTATCAACACCCTTCACACCCATACAGAATAGAGCCCTAACGTTAAAGATAATGACAGACTGCACAGCTACCACACCTACAGACCACCAACCTTACTGAGACTCATCTCCAACACCCTTCACACCCATACAGAATAGAGCCCTAAAGATAATCACAGGCTGCACACCATAAAACCAAAATCAAGGATCATCTTGACATGATGAGAGGCACACAAACACTTTATTATAGTCCATGAGCTGAGCCTGGAACTTAAGAGAGTACCAAAAAGGTGAATAAATATCATGTGCACTTTCAGCAAGGTGGATGTCTGAAGTGTTGCGAAATGGTTGATGGGCATTCCAGAAATATAGCTAATCAACCACCTTTTTGGCAACCTATTTCTAGCAAGTATAGTAAATTTTTCACCGAAAATCGAGAATAAAGTAATAAAAATCGCAAGTCTTCAACAAAAGATCATATCAAGAGACTTCTAGTTGGTCTCATCTTATTCGTTTCTTAATTCTGCATCTTTTGGTGTATAATACATGCAACTTAGGACACAAATTTGCTTCATAATATGAGAAAAGTGAAGGAAAAGTAGACCAATTTGTAGTATTTTCTTACGACTTTGTTTACAAACTTTCTTTTGTTTCTGCCCAATCCGTATCTGGACGACGAGAACACAGTTTCTACGTATTTGGTCAGTTCTCGTCACTAAAACCAAGCGCTCCCAAGACGGTTTAGGAACCCCAATCCTCTGCTTGGACGACCAGATGACGGCTATAGAGAATGGGAAATCCTAGTGTTTGGGTCACTAAATTGTTATAAATTTTCTAACTTCTGTTCTGGTGTAAGAAAGACTTACTTACTTCCAAACATATGAGTCGATATAGGTAGTGTGGCTGGCGACTGGTTTGTCTTTGTAGTGTCTTTGTTGTCTCTTCGGAGTTTGATTTTAATTATTAGGTTTTCTATAACTATTATGGTTTGAGAAGATACAACAAGGTTAAAGTAGTTTACTCACTTTTTATTTATAACACGAGTTAGTATACAGAGTCACAATATGTAGCTAGCACAGGTTTAAGCTAGACTAAGAAGCTAACTTTAAAGAGAGATAACACGCTAGAGTAACCTGTGATCGGATCGGTTATCGGTAGCTAACTGAGGCTATAGGAGCGCAAACTAGGGCGCTTCCCTTGTGTATCATAATATTATGACCTGTGTCGTCACTTTATGCTGGCGTGTTAGGGGTTCCCACAGAAGTGAGTCCTGTACTCTTCCTGTTCAAGCTTAGGTCAGCAGTATTAGAGCATCATGTGACGGGTGTAAGTCTGAGTGTCTAAGTGACTCATATAAGTAAGTATTAAGTAAGTTATTATAAGTAGCCCTCTAATGAAGGTGAAACCGGAACACTTCGATACATTATGATATTATTTGAACAAACTAGCCTGGAGCTCCCTCACATTAATTATATTACTGAGTGGATATCATGTTGCCAAAATCTTAAATGCTAGTTTTAGAGTGAAGATTTTGACTATCGATTCAAAGCAGGAATACTAAGATTATCAGTAAAATGGTCACTAGCAGACGCAGTACGACAGTTCAGTATAATGTGGCAGAGATATAGGAACACTGACCTAAGTTATGAATGCACTATAGTCAGAAAGGGTTAAGAACTCCCAAAAATAATTAGAACAATAAGAACAGTCTTTTATGTAGAAGCAATATTTTAATATATTTCAAACATGTGATAATATTATACTGTGTAGCATATTCTCACAATATTAGGATTTTAATTAATGTTACTTACTGTTGTGTTAATAAACCAGTATTTGATACTATTATTTTTGTTTTAATGTGTATGTATGCAGATTATCATAGCAGAATTATTCCCATAGAATTATTCCCTCATTACATATGACAAAATGAATCATGAGCATTTATATGCCTTAGTATATGTTTAAAATAGAAACACCTACTCTTCATTGAATTATAATAACAATAAAAGTAAATGACAACATCAGGTAATTAATAATATAATAATCATTTCGTCAATGTATGGTCCAGCCTCCCTCAGTGTCAATCTCTTCACCTAATCTCTTATGTAGGGATGCCACCATTCCTTCATTACCATCTCTTGATCTGAATCCAAAAATCAATCTGGTGTTTTGGTGGCCGAGCTTGAAGTGGTTCAGAAGGTGGATGCACTGTGGCTGACTGCAGAACACTGTACAGCTGGTCAAACTCCTGTGAGGCCCACCCAGTACTGCCAACGCTGTGTGAGATAGTGACGCCGAAACACTTGTTCTGAACTCTGCTCGAAATATCCCCCCACCAATGCATATTTCAAGCAGAGTTCAGAACAAGTGTTTCGGCGTCACTATCTCGCACAGCGTTGGCAGTGCTGGGTGGGCCTCACAGGAGTTTGACCAGCTGTACCTACTGTACAGCCATGGCTGATAGTGCTTGACCAGGGTCCAAGGAGTGTTGGAGAGCAACTGAACAGAGTTCGAACAAGTGAATTTCCCAAACCATTCTCAACGTTGACAGAGGTTTAGAAGACTCACTTTTTCGAACTCTGTTCAGTTGCTCTCCAACATTCCTTGGACCCTGGTCCACCACTATCAGCTATGGCTGTACAGTAGTCAGAAAATTGGAGATAAAGGAGTATTTCAAATATTGCCACAAAACACCACCTCTATAGAAGGAGCTTGTTTCGTAGCCTGGTCAGGAGGAATCAGAAGACTCTAATTCTTATACAGGATCACAAGGTGGTTAATTAATGGTGGAGGTGAACCCTTGGCCAGCCAACCAGTCCACAATGGTATGATAGTTGTGCCTCATCCACTTGACATTAAGACGTGTAGACTCGAGTGCTTGTTGTACCGCCCTGGTGGCTGAGCCCAAGTGTCCAGTGGTAGTGTGTTGGCACTGGAATCTCTCCAGCTGTGTTGTAGCAAGGAAAGCAAAACATTGATGATGATAACAACTAACACAATGAAAACATGATGATGATAAATACTTAAAAAGATATATAATAATTAAAGAATCTATGATAATGAAAAGTAACACAATGTAAAGAAAGGATAAATTTTATGTTGATTATACAATGAAATGAAAGGAAATTGATGATGAAAAAAAAACATTATGTAAAGGAAAAAGATGATAAAATCGTAACACAATGTAAAGTTAATATAGTAACATTGAACATACTAATACTAACAAGAATGGAAACATTCAGAGAATGCAAACCTCCGCCAATGCCAGATAATTTCCAACTAAATTTTTTTGAAGAAATCGGAACAACTTCATATTTGACCTTCAACTTGACCCTCAGGCGATCTTAAGGGTCATTGACCTTTTCAAGGTCGAATATAGGTCAAAATTTAGGCCTTGCTAAATACTACCATATGAGCCCAGGTAGAAGCCTCTAGCTCAAGCGAGTCCCGAGATATGGCTATAAATGTGTTTTGACATTTTCGTTGACCTTGACCTTTGACCTTAACATCTGAAAATCTAATCAATTGTTGCCACTACAAAACCTGACCTTCCCACAAAGTTTCATCAAAATCCGTCCTTGCATTTATATGTGATCCTTCTAACAGACAAACAGACAAACATACAGGGGTGAAAACATAACCTCCTTGGCAGAGGCAATAATATATATATATATATATATATATATATATATATATATATATATATATATATATATATATATATATATATATATATATATATATATATATATATATATATATATATATATATATATATATATATATATAAGCAATGAACATACTAACAACAGTGAAACAGAACATAGGGAATCAAGAAATAAATACACTATTTTATACAAGATGAACAAATTAATAAAATACGTGAGTATTGGTCATTAAAGAACTGTAGTTGTGCTGTAGACCAATAAATAAGCTCATATAAACACCACCTTGAATGAGATCAAGGTTGGCCTATATTTCGTATATAAGGATAATACATTTTCGGTACAGTCACAAGCATTAATAAGTATCCAGGTGTGCTTCGAATACCTAGAGACAGTAAATAAATGCACACTATAATTATCATCCCATTAGAATGACTTAGTTGGTGAATTGGACTGTCCAAAGCTTTACGTAACCAAAGCTGTATACTTAATAGTGCTCGTGGCTGTACATTGGAGTGCCTTGATTCCTCCAATGCTTGTCAGGAAACAGGACCATAGGAAACAAAATAATGATTGGTAGTTACTTAGAATGGTTTGGAGGATTTACTAAACACCGTACTACTAAATTAAAGCCGAAGACTCTCTCTATCTCGTTTCCTTATAACATAACTTATCTCCACTTTATCTCCCCTCCTTTTACTATCTCCTTCTCTCCCCTCACCTCCGTACCCTTCCCTCTAATATTACCTTCCTATCATCTATCCCTATCTTCCTCTCTCCCTCCTTCTTACCTCTTTATCTTTCCTTCACCCACCTTATTCGTACAGTTGGCTCCACTCCCGTGTTTCTTCCCTCGCGTTGCTAATGTTGGGCCAGTCAGAAATTCGAATCCCGATCAACAAGTTAAAAAAATCGAAACATTCATATCCTTAGAGTGAAAGATATGAATGTTTCGAATATTTTAACTTGTGAATCGGGATTCGAATTTCTGACTGGCCCAACATTGGCAACGACAGGGAAGAAACGCGGGAGTGGAGTCAACTGTACATATTTCACCTACCTATGAACCCTCCTCTTCACCTTGTCTCTACCTTACCTCACTTTCTTCCCACCTAATCCCACTTCACCCCACCTTAATTAAATTTACTTCCTTATCACCACTGTCCCTCTTTTCTTTTTATTTCCTTCCTGCTTGCTGTCACACCTCTCTATCACCATTTTCTGGCGCTATAGGACCTAGATGTTGCGGCGCCTAATATCCATCAATCAATCAATCCTTATCACCACTTCTTGTCTCTCTATCCCCCCTTATCCCTCCTTTCCACTCGTGTTTTATCAATCCCTATCTCTCCTTTACATAATTATCACGTCTTTACTCTTCATTACTTGGCCTCCCTAACACCTCTCCATATTAATTTTATCCTTCACTCCTCCTCCTTCCTTCCTTCTTATTTTGCCTCCCTATCACCTCTCCTTTTCTCCCTATTCCTTTTTACCCCTCCTCTTACTTCTCCCTCCTTACTTTAACCCCCCCCCCTCCTATTATTACTTCTATCTATTCCTTCATCTCTCCTTATTTCCACCTCATCTCACCTCCTTACTTTACCCCTCCCTCCATTACTTCTATCTACAATATTCCTTCATCTCACCTCCTCAAGCAGCAGTGGAGTGTTGAATGTCTTGGTGGCTGCCTTGATAATACGACTGAGGTGTGACGAGCCAGGACCCAGGCTGCTCGTAAACAAACAGTTAACAATGAGTAATAATAAATACGTAAACGTTATCCAACACTTCATATTAAACTTACTGAAGACCACCAAATGTTTTTTCATCCATGCTCCTGTTATTCATTACCCCCTCCAATTCATTTTATACATTCAGTCTCTCTTTGAAGATCACCAAATGTTTTGCCAAGTCATAAAAGGATTTGAACATGGAACATCATCAAATAAGGCACATATATCCATAGACCAATAGTCGTGGTCAAATATAATAATCCATATAGGGGTTACTCACGTAAGAGTTTGACAGCTTAAATCCCTCTGTTCCTTAGATGATAAACTTTCCAATAAATAAGTTAACTACCAACTTTTAATTTACTAAAAGCAGCTACACACTACTTAAACAATAACATCATATCTTGAACGTGAAAACATTAGACAGTAAATTGTTTGAGATACCCATATGTGGATGATTATTATTGACCACGACTGTACATACACATGGTAACACATTCACACACAACGTCACAATACAATACAGTTATTCCTTATTTTCCACTGGCATTATAGGTGTATATTGTAATAACTGTAAGTAATGAATCTCTGTACACTCGTGAAACGTAATCCCTGACCAGAGACGAACGGCAGGCACCGCACCACACACACACACACACATTCGAACTCAGCCTCTATAGGTGTACTGGGTGGGGAAATGAGCAATACCAGGCGATTCGAAGCTTTCTTCTCCTCGCACTCTGGTCAGAAATTATGTATCACGAGTATACGGTACAGTACAGCCATGGCTGATAGTGCTTGACCAGGGTCCAAGGAGTGTAGGAGACTAATTGAACAGACTTCGAAAAAGTGAATGTCAGGCGCTGAGCCAAGGGGATAACGTCCTAGTAACGTCACGAGTCGGTTCCAGGGCCCGTATTCACAAAAGCAAAGTTTACTCTTAACTTAACATTTTATTCGTTAGCAATTTTTTTGGGCAAGGACCCATAGTACCCAACACTGCTTCGAAAACATAACAACAGCTCATACAAATAGAATGACAAAGCCATTCACTGCTTCGAAATGAACCTAAAACTCTATGGTAAGGTCAGTACTACAAACATACGAACAAGTCCAACTCTAAGATGTTTTGTGAATACCGACCCTGGCGGGTGTGGCCTAATATCTTACCTAAACTGTCCCTTCCAGTCAAGAGGCAAGTGTCTTAATTAAACAATCTTTGTTAATAAAACATTTTTGTGAAAGTTAGCGGAAGGCTTAAGACTGTCTTTGCCAAAATATGAGCCGAATCCAAAACTTTCTTGTTCAAACTTTATTCAAAAGATAAAAACAACAACAACAACGATGTAACCAGGGCTGTGAAACGCATTGTAATATAATAATAATCTTCAGTTTATGTAGACAATTTACTCTAATAAAATTGTTTCAGTATATGATAATTTTATGAGAGTTTAATATAGTAATAATCTTTAATTTATATTAGACAGTCTAGTATAGTAATACCATTCAATGTACTGTATGATAAAAATTCTACTACAGTAATAATTATAAAGTTTCATAGTAAATATTTAATAGTTTTCAGTGAATCTAATATAGCAATACTCTTTAATATAATATATAGAGAGCCTACTCAAGCAATAATCTAATAATTATCTAAAGAAACATAAGTGTTCTAATAATCATCAGTAAAATTATAGAATTAAGAGGATAAACCTACTACTGGAGAATGTGAGTCCACTTCTCCTGCACAAAGTTCCACGCCAGGTCTCGTCCAATGGGGTTACGAGCCACTGATGTAAACACTGTACTGGCGTCCTGCTTCCTTACCCCGCTGTCTGGTGTGAAGGCCATCTCTAAGTATCTGTATATGAAAGATTATAATAAATGACGAGTGATTAAAGGGTGGTGTGAAGGCCAACCATCTCTAAGTATCTGTATATGAAAGATTATAATAAATGACGAGTGATTAAAGGGTGGTGTGAAGGCCATCCATCTCTAAGTATCTGTATATGAAAGATTATAATAAATGACGAGTGATTATAGGGTGGTGTGAAGGCCATACATCTCTAGGTATCTGTGTACCAGTCCTTGTTAGGCTTTAACTCGTTCAAGCTCTGGTAACTTATTTGTATTTGCTTCTTGGGACTTGTAGTATTGTTATTATTATTAGTTAGGTAGTGTAGACGTGGGTGTTTTCTAAGGTAATTGACTTCACAGTTGTAACATGGAAAGTTCATTTATTTACACTTATATCTCTATACACACACAGACAGGGAATGATATTGATGTGCTTCTTTCTGATATAGTAGTGTGTCTCTCTTGGCGAGACAATTATGTAATAGCCCTAAGGGAGCAAGTTTAAGAATCCTACCTATTAGGTAAGTGTCACTGTTTATATACAATTTCACTGGAGTTGTCAGTTGTCTTTGGATACAATTATTACTGTGTGTTGTCATGCTTACGTGGCTAGATGCCACATGGGTCATGTGGTAGGACAAGCCACGTGTCTTAGTCATGGGGTATAGTCACCGTGGTCTTAGTCCTACCTATTCTGCTACACTAATCAGTTTATATTATCTGTGGATTGGGCATATCTCCTTGTGACCATTCCTTGGTTATTTGACTTACTCTTACTCTCTCTCCCTACTCTCCTTTTTACTCTCTTTCTCTATTCTCTCCCTACTCTCACATGGGTACCACTGTGACTCACACTGCTAATTACTAATATCTGCCCTACCTGCTTATCTTCTGTACAAGGTCTTAGGCAGGCAGTCTGTTTACCTGTGTATTATCTTATGATTGTGGCATACAGCACTTGCCTTATTGTGTACATCTGTACATACAAGATTATAAGATATGACGAGTGATTAAGCGTGTAATTCTCTTTTGGTACGTTGGAGTGCCTTGATTCCTCCAAAGTATGCCAGGAAACAGGACCATATGAACAAAAATAATGGTGTTCTGTTGCTTGAAATAGTTTGGAGGATTCAGTTGCTCCAGATCTGCCAACACTGAACTTCCCCCTTAAAGGGTGTGAAGGCCAGCCATCTCTAGGTATATGACTGTACAGTTGGCCACACATGAAGCTGGTACGCCTAGCTTCTTGTCAGGTAAGTACACTCTCTAAAAAAAAAGTATCGGCATGACTGCCTAGCTGGTATAGAAAAACGAACCCAAACCACAGGTGTGATACTTCCGTAGGGTTGGCATTCATGGCAGTGAGTTGCTTTTTATTATTTTATTAAGGGATATCCATGCTCCAATGGGCTACACTGTTTTGCATTATGGATAATTATTAAGGTAGTCAGTCATTCAGTAGGATATGTGACCACATGGTGTATGTATAGCCATGTTACGGCCCTAATTCAAAAGCTTAACATATATAAATACTGAATTGGCGCCCTGATCTACAGGCTTACCAACACATTCCAAGTTTCCTCAAGATGTATCAGAATTTTACGTTTCTTGCTGTCCTTTTTCGTTTGAGTTAATGCCGATACTTTTTTTTTAAAGAGTGTACAGTCACGAGCATAAGTTCCTTTACCCCCATGGCGAGAATGAGGTCGAAGTTATGGTTGGAGAAGGATTAGGAAATCGAACACTTGGAGTCAGTATCTCATGACGGCATAAAATTTGTTATTCAAGTGAACACTTCTAGTGACATGAAGCATCATCCGAACATTATGAACTGGTCCATTTTTGTTCGTCTAGTCTATATCCAACCACGAATTCCACCTAACTCTCGCCAGGGGGGTAAAGAAACTTATGCTTGTGACTGTACAACAGGAAGTAAAGTGAGCAAAAGTTATAGTTTGTCGACAGGCAGACAGTAATATTATTTTACTGTCTGCCTGTCAACAAACTACATATTTTGTTGACTTTCTTTCCAGTTGTAGGTATATATCTCACAAGTAGCGAGGCGTACCAGCTTCATGTGTGGCCAACTGTACATAGAAGATTACAACAAATAGTGAGTGAATAAGGGATTGAAGATTAGCGTGTCCATAATTAAAATACTGCCACGATCATTATTTTTCTTTAAGAAGCTTGTTTCGTGGCAGGGTCAGGAGGAACCAGAGAAGCTCCCATTTTTTTTTTTTTTTTCATACACCAGCCATATCAAACGACAACACCCTATCCACCAGCGACTTGATGGTTTGGGCCTCAGCGGATCTGGTAGTGATAACAGATGTAGGTGAAGGGAGGAGGGGAGAAATGTGGGATGGTGTAGAAGTAGCAATCATGGTGTGGCTGGTTGGAGGGCCGGGGTAATGGATGATGGGGTAGGATTGATTTTTTGATTGATGGATATTAGGCGCCGCAACATCGAGGTCCTATAGCGCCAGAAAAAGGTGATGGAGAGGTGTGACAGCAAGCAGGAAGGAAATAAAAAGAAAAGATAGACAGTTGAAGAACTAAATGCTAGTGGCTGGGGCCGAAGGGGCGCCAAAATCCTTACAAGTATTGCCCACATTACTACAGGCAATACGGGGTGATGGGGTAAAGATTGATGGGTATTAGGCGCCGCAACATCGAGGTCCTATAGCGCCAGAAAAAGGTGATAGAGGTGAGACAGCAAGTAGGAAGGAAATAAAATGAAAAGAGGGATAGTTGAAGAACTGAAAGATGGGAACTATTTAGTCTGGTCTCTCACTGGCGACCTTCCTAGCATAGGAAACCCTCTCTCCCCGATATCGGGGCAGAGCAGGGGTCGAAGCCCCCTCTAGTCTAGCTCGCCAGGTCTCAGACACACAAGCCCCTCCACCTCGGCAAGGCGGTTCCCGTTAGGGGGGGGGGGTGATGGGGTAGGACTCCCGTAGGAGAGACGAGTGTGTCAACAGGTATGAATGTGATGATACGTATATTAGGATACAACGTTGATAGGGTGTCGAATCAGATATAGTTTAAATTAAGGGGGAAGTTTTGTGTTGGTAATTCTGAAGCAACTGAATCCTCCAAACTATTCCAAGCAACAACAGAACATCATTATTTTTGCCCATCTGGTCCGGTTTCCTGGCATACTTAGGAGAAATCAAGGCACTCCAATGTACTAAAAAAGAATTGCATCCTACATTAGGTGGATAAAGGAGAGTAAAGATGATGGTGAGAAGGAAAGAGGGAAAGATAGATGAGGGTAAATAATTGAAAAGAGATTAAAAAAAAATATTCATAAGAACATCTGTTGCATTATATTGCATTTTATCAACTAAATAATGGCACAGTCTATTTGTCCACCCCCTTGCTGAGATACTACTATTTATTATTCTTTGAATATTAGGCAACAAATAATTTGTTTTGGCGAATTTTTGGACCCGAACCAATCCCTTTTCTATCTTCGGCTATCCTTGTATTTCTGTTATTCCTTATGCTTTCAGTTCCCCTAATTATTATAAAGGAAATAGAAGAAAGTAAGGGAGGGACAGGAACATGGTGATAGAGAGGTGTGTTAGCAAGCATGAAGGAAATACAGCGAAACGAAAGAGATTGAGGCCCGTAGTTTAAAACAAATTGAGGGCCCTTACTGGAGCTCTATGAATCCCCCAAAATAATCCAGGCCACAGAACCCTTCAGTATTTCTAATAAGGTATCTGTTGCCTGGAGTAGTTTGGAGAATTGATAGAGCTCCAGTAAGGGCCCTCATTTTTTTTAAAACTACGAGCCTGAAATACTTTGTTGTCTTACCTCTTACACGCACACATCTTCTTACGGGGTTATTCAAACTTACAGTGACAAAATTACAGAGTGAAGTCCTGACAAGATATTAAACATATTTCCATATGTATTTTTCCCAAAAGTAAAAGATTAATTACAGACATAAAAGCCAAATCCATTACCGTTGGCGAACGATCGAACCTTTGGAAATGAACCCCAAATCGCCACCCACCACACACATACAGTTGGCTCCACTCCCGCGTTTCTCCCCTCGCGTTGCCAATGTTGGGCCAGTCAGAAATTCGAATCCCGATCCACAAGTTAAAAAAAAGGAAAACATTCATATCCTTAGAGTGAAAGACATGAATGTTTCGAATATTTTAACTTGTGGATCGGGATTCGAATTTCTGACTGGCCCAACATTGGCAACAACAGGGAAGAAACGCAGGAGTGGAGACAACTGTACAGTCACGAGCACTAATAAGTTTACAGCTTTGAACTGTCCACCAATTCACCAAAGAACTAATTCCAATGGAGATCTTATTGTGTATTTATTAAGGGGGTGTGGTAGTAGGGGACAGGCTTGGGGGGGACTGGGGTGGTGCGGGAACAGGGGGACAGGTTTGGGGTGGGTAGAAAGCCTGTCCCCCTATTCCCGCACCCCCCTTAACCCACCCCAAGCCTGTCCCCCTACTCCCGCACTCCTCAAAATCCCCCCGCAACCCCCTAAGCCTGTCCCCTATTCCAGCACCCCCTTAATTTACCGTGGCTCTAGGTGCTCGTGTCTGTACATCACCCCCTGTTCTCTCTCGGGTAGACGAAAGAAGGAATTACAACGCATGAAGCAATGAACCCTTATCGATCACGGGATTCAAACAGATTCGTAGGCTTTGAATCGATCCCAACCCTTTGTGTTTCTTGTTAGGTCAGGTTAGGTACAGTTAGTTCAGGTGAGGTACAGTTAGGTCAGGTTAGGTCAGGTGAGGTACAGTTAGTTCAGGTGAGGTATAGTTAGTTCAGGTGAGGTACAGTTAGGTCAGGTTAGGTTAGCCAATGGAGTTTCCCGTCCCCTTCACTCACCTTGCAAGAAGCCAGACAACTTTCGTACACCCCAGTGACTTGAGGATGATCACTTTCTCAGTTGCAACGTTAGAGTTCCTGTAGCGTTGCCAAGCTGAATCCCATTCTCCCTCCACCCCAGCTGACAGTCCAGTACACAACACTGATTTAGCAGTGTTCCCAGTCACAATGCTGACAACACAAATATTAAATAAATAAGTAAATATATATATATATAAAAAACAAAATAAAAAGCACTATCCGAGAGGTTCTAAACATCTATTTATAACTTTGATGCCTCTTTTCCTCCGGGAACTCCACCGTAGGGGGTGGCCACAGCAGAAGTATCTCCAGTTTTCCCTGTTCCAACATTCTCTCCTTACTGTGTCAAGCCCTCCTCTGCCCCTCACGTTTCTCTCCCTTATTACATACTCTTCCATTCTGTTCTGCCACTTAAACGGAGGTCTACCTCTCACACCAGGTCCCACAACTTCACTTCCATACACTCTCTTTAGAAACTCCTCACCTTACATTCTCTCTACATGTCCAAACCACCCCAGTGTATTACGCTCCACTCTCTCAACCACTCCACAGTTAATACCAATTGTCTTTTCACTCATACACACTCTCATTACTTTCTCCATCCCACCTAGTAAGGACACATGCACCTCTCAAGTAACTCATTTCCACAGCACCTATTCTAGACTGAAGAGCCTTACTCCATGTCCATGTCTCTGATGCATATGTTAGTGTTGGCAGGATTATACTATTTCGTAGTCCCCTTTTCACTTCCATACTCACACTTCTACCCTTCATAATCCTCCCCAGTGATCCTATGACCTGTCTACCCTTCACTGCTCTCTCCCTAATTCTCCTTCCATATTTACACATAACTGTTCCCAAGTACTTAGACTCCTTCACTTCCTCCATCCTCTCACCCCTCAGAGTTATCTCACACTTCCTCCCAGTTGGTACTCCCACTCTCAAATATACTTACTTTTACCCACTACCTCTGCTGCTGTCCTCATTACTAGTGTTTTATATATTTCATATACATCATTCACTCCCACACCCTCCCTTATACATAGACTTGTATCCTCCTGCACCTCACCCACCCTCCTCTTATATTCCTCTCTATACTCACTGTCATTTAATCTTCCACTTGCCCCCGTCTTCTTGTTCTTTCTTTCATCCCTACTACTGTACTCCCACTTAACCCTGACCTTCAACCTTACCAAGACCGCAAATTGGTCAGAGCATTGAACCATTCCTCTCATTACTGTAGCATCCATCATATCCTTCCGTAATCTTTTATCCACAGCTATATACACAATCCATATAAGTCTTTTGTTCTCCGCTATCATCCCTTCTTCTCCATGTCTACCAATGTATCATTTGTGCTCAAATAAGGTGTTGGCTAAGAACAACCTCCTCTCAGCACAGATGTCCACCAGATACTCACCATTTTCAAACACTCCCTCCACACCACATTTACCGACAATTTTTCCTACTCTCTCCTTTCCTACTTTCTTATTCAGTGGTGTATATGCACACACCCACGCATAATTTACCAATCCAATCTTCCCTTTCATCCACACTACTACTCTCGTCCCAAACCATCAATGTCCATCTATACTTCCTTCCAAACCCTTGGTCATACCAGCACTGGACTCTCTCTTCCTTTACATTTCTCATATATTCCTGCCTATACAATACCTCCCTCCATTCCCTCCCACATCACACTCTCTCATCCACTCTTTATCCTTTCATGTGCGTCTCTGTCACTCCCATCACGTCCATTCTTAAGGCATTCAACTATCTCTCGCCTCTTTGTCATATCCACAATACCATTTACATTTACAGTTACCACTCTCATACAACCACCTTCCCCCGTCCGATGCCATAGCTGTCCGATAGGTTTTACAGTAAATATAATTTAAATATGTAATTAGAATAAATAAAGATTAAATGGTAATAATAATAAAAATAACAATAATAACAATAGCAATAAAAATAATAATAAAAATAATAAAAATAAAAATAATAAAAATAATAATAATAATAATAATAATAATAATATTAATAATAATAATATCAACAATAGATAAATAAATGTATATATATATATATATATATATATATAGATATAGATCATATTAAATATAAAACTAACTGCCACTGTGCCTGGTGGTATCATAGTTGTGTCAGTGTGATATAGTTTACCTTGTATTATGAGGGTGTGTTATCCAGGCCTCAAACACTGCTGAAGCCTCGTGTACACAGGGAGGGTGAGTCAGGGAACAGGCCTCATCCACGGCCACTACACGTTTCAGTTGAGTGACGAGTGGAGAGGTGAGGTCGTCGATAAACCCTACTGATTCGTACATCGGCACCACTAGTTGTCGTACATAGTCCTAAATAAAATAAATATAAACGCGTACAGTGGTGGTCATGAGTTTTAATACACATATGGATAACTCAAATATATTCTTGACTAAAGTTTTCATCTCTTCCTAATTATGATGTTATTGTTTTAAATAGTGAGTAGCTGCTTGTAGTAATTTAGAATATAATACTTACCTATCTAGTGGAAAGTTTCTCAGCTAACGAAACCGAGAAACTTTCAAATGTTTTGCATGTGTCATCCTTAACCACTAAACTGCAGGCATTATCTATCGTGGTAGCTCTCTCTCCCAGGCCTTAAGCTATTTTCAGCTGTCCGCTGATGTATTGTACAATGTTACCAGAACCAATATCACTCCAAACCACCTCCTCCCCTGAAATTGAATATATATATATATATATATATATATATATATATATATATATATATATATATATATATATATATATATATATATATATATATATGATCCGACACTGGACATAGGTTTCATCAAGCCCGTTACCATGACCCAGGTCAATTGCTGCTCACACACACACGTCACGACTTCCGAACTGGTACCCAACCACAGAGAGATGGAAGTGAGGGCTATTCCCAAATACTGCAGCTGTTATGGTACCAGCGAAGGTGTTTTACGACGTTCGGTGGCTTTATAGTTAGTGTCTGACACTCAAAATGTACAGAAACATATATCCACTACTGTACACCCGTGATACGTAATTCCTGACCAGAGACGAACGACAGGCACCACACACACACACCTTGCATTCGAACTCAGCCTCTATAGGTATATTGGGTGGGGAAAATAGCAATACCAGGCGAATCGAAGCTTTCTGCTCCTCGCACTCTGGTCAGAAATTATCTATCACGAGTGTACATTGAGCGGTAATAGTAATTTTATCTGATGATTAAATGTAACTTGTGAAATAATATTAAAGAAAGATACACCACACACACTGCCGAAGATAATATACCACAAGAAGCTTAGCTCGTCGGTTTATGTTTTCATGGTAAAATTTATCCATGGTGTGATGCTTACAGTTGGCCACACATGAATCTAGTACGCCTCACTACTTATGAGATACCTACAACCGGAAGGAAAGTGAGTAAAAGTTTTTTAGTTTATTTACAAGATGACAGTAATAATATTTTACTGTTTGCCTGTCAACAAACTATATCTTTTTTCACTTCCCTTTCTTTTGTAGCCACCTGACAAGTAACAAGCCAACCCAGCTTCATGTGTGGCCAACTGTACGAGAGCCTTGTACTGTATCTATTTAGTCATCGTACCGGTAACACACCATCGTCAACATAGGCAGTGTTTTTGCCAACGACGGCACTACGTTTTCACCGTATTTCATGACACCACTATTGACCCTTACTGTACACTCGTGAAACGTAATCCTTAACCAGAGACGAACGGCAGGCACCACACCCACCCACACACACACACACACACATTGCATTCGAACTCAGCCTCTATAGGTGTACTGGGTGGGGAAATGAGCAATACCAGGCGATTCGAAGCTTTCTGTTCCTCACACTCTGGTCAGAAATTATGTATCACGAGTGTACAGACTAAAAAATCAGTCAATCAGTCAATATGTCGGTCGGTCGGTCTCTCTCTCTCTCTCTCTCTCTCTCTCTCTCTCTCTCTCTCTTTCATTTCTTTTTACCCTCAGTGCTCCAAAAGATGAGGATCGTGCCAACATATTCAGCAGGTATCTCAAATTGGGAAGGACTGCATTCCAGGGCACCAACCCCTCCTCACGAACCATATATGTTGTTAGTCCCAGAGTTGTGGTGTAGTTCAGTAAGCCTGTAGAATAGAAAAGTGGCATGTATACAGTAATGCCTTTTCTTTATTGAATCAGAAAGAAGGAAGGAAAAATAATAACAATGAAAACAAAGTCCATGTGCCTATTAGCATCCTACATTCATAATTATAATGTCTGTGTAGTGATGTGAAAACACTAATATCATCACTGGCTAAGCTTACTGATAGAGCTTCTGCCTGACATCACAGAGGTCCCGGGTTCGATTCCCCGTGGATACATCCTCTGAGTTTTAAGAGAGATTAATTTCTGAGTTACTACATCTGTAACAGTTGGATTTCAATGACTGAGGAATAATTAACACCTGGTGGAATGCAGTTTTGAAGAAGACATAACTATGTGGTCCTGGGAATTAATTAATGAATTCTGATAAGTAGTAGTTCTACATTGGGGAGGAGAGATTGCAAAGTGATGTGGCACGATTAGGGCAGGCTCATCCCAACATTTATCGTGATAATATCTATAAAAAATTATCTACAGGTGCCTAAGTGCCACCTTTCAACATCCACTCCATAATGGTGAGCAGTATTCCATTTAAGAACGAACATGACTCATATATATTACAGCTAACTGCTCGTCAGTGAAAAAATTCACGAACTCCTTAGAGAAGACCTAACTTTTGCGAGTCATTTTTAGCAATTGAATGAAAATATTCTATTTTCATTCATAGCACTGAGGGATACACCAAGGATAATAATACTTGAATAGAAGGGAATATTTGTATTATTGAAAGTTATGAGTGATGCAAAAGGGATTTGTCTATTGGAAAATTTAATGTATTGAGTTTTATTAGCATTAAACGAGACCAAATTTGTCTGTCCCCATTCGTTGATTATGGATAAGTCCTGATTGAAAGAGATTGCAGTGTTAATTTTGGAGTTTAGAACATCAGTTTTTACGAATGGTAGATTAGGTGTGAATGAACTATGAAGTGTTGAGTCATATGCTTAAAAATGGATTGGGTTGTGTGTGGGTGAAATTGAAGAGATCATTAATGTGTATAAGGAACAAAGTTGGGGCCAAGACTGATCCCTGAGGGACACCACCATTAATGGAATGGAATGTTGAAAAAATACCTTCTATCATAGCACGAATTTTCCTGTTGTTGAGATATGAGGAAATAAGAGGAACCAGTGATGTAAGACCATAGTTAGGAAGCTTAAATGGATACCAAGGATCGGTGTCATACTCTATCAAAGGCCTTGGAGATGTCTAGAGCTATTGTATGAGTTTCACCATGCTGATCTATTGACTGAAAACTTTTATGTGTGTGACTCCCTCCCAATCCGCCCTGTCCTTGTGCCACTTTGTCACCGGGACGCGTTCGGAGTGGGTAGGAGTTTTAATATGTTGAGAAAGAGGCCTTTATGAGGCAGTGGTCAGATGTACCGAGCGGTGACAATACTTCTGTAACATAGTCATCTGGATTATTAGATAAGAATTAGTCTTGTATGTATGGGTTATGGTCAGGGTTGTCTGGTATGCGAGTCGGTTGCTTTATAAGTGGAGTGAGATTAAATGAGTCAGCGAACAGCTCACATTCAAGCCCAAAATCATCAGTTCTGGCCGAATGAATGAGCCCTTCAACATTATGGACGTTGAAATCACCCAATTTCAGAGGCGTGGTTAATATCAGGGTTACCGAGTTGAAATGATAAAGAGTCAAAGAGGCTTGGGTCTGGAGGGACATTTGGCGATCCGTAAAGACAACAGATATAATTATTTGGTTTGATTTGAAGAATGTAGTTTGTAAATGGAATAATCAAAGTCAGGTGATTTAAAGTTGATTAGACTGTCCAGGGCGAGTTCAGATTTATTTAAGCAATAAATACCGGCCTTAGACCTAAAGTTATAGTGAAATTGGTAGCTGGGGAAGTTGAAGATGGAGAAATCAGTAGTAGGTGACGTTTGGGTTTCTGTGAGAAAAAATGTAGGCTGGGGGATTGGGCTTCTAGAAACTGGTGAACGGAATTAAGATTTGAAAGAAGTCCACGAATGTTGGCAAATTAAATTGCGTCTCTACACTGACGGGCTGACACAGTTACTTGATGACGACCGTGAAGCATAGAAACACTCTCCAACCCCCACAATACATGCACGAGCTCGGCTAGGTTAGGTTAGGTTAGGTCCTGGTTAGGTAAGGTAAGGTTAGGATAGAAATAGTTGAATTAGCTGGGAAAGAGAATGAGACTATTTCCAATTTTATCCCATGGTTGGTTTTATCATAATAACCCAAGCGTTATTATCCTTCGAACCACATTGATTTGGGCCCAGCAGTAAGTGGTACGCTCATGTGTACCAGGTTGGAGAGTGTTTTTATGCGACTGGGAGAGCTCTGTGTTTGCAGCCCTACCCTGTCGTGGGTGGTCATCAGATATACCACAGCGTTTGCATTTAATATTGTAGAGGCCATGATTTTGGGGTCTAGAATTGTTCGTGTATGTGTGAAGAATTGTGTGTAGGCCTATGGAGAGGATGGTGAGTGTAGTGTTTATTTGGTAGGGTTATGTGTGTGTATTTATTGTTTTTTTCTGGATCCCAAGTGTGTGCAGGGAATCGGAAAGTTTTGGTCCAGCAACCGTGGCCTGGGAGAGAAAATAGTAGCCAGGCGTACAGTACATGAATCTCCCGTTACCCCGGTCGCATACAAACACTCTCCAACCGGGTACATACACACACCAGTTACTGCTGGGCCAATATCTAGAGGTTGAAAGGAGAATAACGCTTGGGTTATAACGATAGAACCATCCATGGGATACAATTCGAAATAGTCTCATTCTCTTTTTCCACTAATGTAACCTTAAACGAACCTAACTTTACCTTACCAAACCTAACCTAACCGAGCGCATGCATGTACTAGGTTGGAAAGAGTTTCCCGTTACCTCGGTGGTTGTACTGCTCATGCACGCTTGGGGCTGCCTATCCCTTCTATCTTTAATATGTTATCCACTGTTGGTGTTATGGGTGTGTAATGTACAGTCTCCTCCACTCCTGCTTTCACCAGTTCAGCGTTGCAAGTATACCAAGAAGTGGCAGAAAGCAATACATCCCTTGCCTCACAGAACAAAGCAAGACTCTGTATTCTGAATACAAACAGGCCTATGAAAATGATCCTTTTGCCGAAGACACCATCGAAATTGGCGAATCACTGCTCAGCTCTATTGGCAGTGAAAAGATAGATCGCTGGCAGGAGCTTATCACTGGTATTGATCTAACACATAATAGCAAAAAAGCCTGGAAAACTATCAAGAAACTTAACTCAGAATCAAACACCAATACTAAGCATACCAGAAACAACACCAAACAAAGTCGCTCACCAACTCCTGCTTAATGGTAAACCCAATAACAAACCACGTGGATACAAAAAGAAATTAAAAGAGGACACTAACAAAATCATGAATGAGAGCAGCACACAATTCCCTCCATTTTCTATCGAGGAGGTGGATGCAGGAATAAAAACCATCAAACTTGGCAAAGCTGCCGGAATTGATGGAATCACACCAGAAATGGTACACCACCTCGGCCCAAGAGCCAGAGAATGGATCACCAGGTTGTTCAACAAATGTGTGATAACAAAGAAAGTCCCCAGAGTCTGGAAAAAGACTAAAGTTGTAGCTCTCCTGAAACCAGGGAAAGATCCTAAGTCCCCAAAGAGCTATAGACCTATATCTCTCTTATGTGTTTTATACAAACTATATGAGAGACTAATCATGACCCGAATCTCACCAATAGTTGACGACCAGCTATCATGTGATCAAGCAGGTTTTAGACCTGGCCTTTCCTGCTGTGGACAGGTTCTAAACCTAACACAATTTATAGAAGATGGCTACGAAAACCAACTTAAAACAGGAGCTGTGTTTGTGGACCTCACAGCGGCCTATGACACTGTGAACCACAAGGCCCTCCTCTTCAAGGTAGCTAAAATGATAAAAAAACACCATAATAATCAAAGTCCTGGAATCTCTGCTTAACAACCGGCAGTATTTCGTCGAGATGAACTCAAAGAAAAGCATATGGAGACTCCAAAAAAAACGGACTCCCACAGGGCTCAGTTCTTGCCCCAATGCTCTTTAATATATACACAAACGACCAGCCACAATTTAGAAATATCCGCAGATTCATCTATGCAGATGACCTCTGCATTGCCACACAATCTAAAACATTTGAAATAATTGAAAACAGACTCACAGAAGCACTGTCCATACTTTCAGGTTACCATAAACAATGGTTTTTAAATGCTAACCCAGGAAAAACACAAGTCTGCACCTTCCACCTCAACAACCATCAGGCTAACCGAATTCTCAGAGTCAAATAGGAAAATGAAAAACTTGAAAATACCAAATTCCCTGTATACCTTGGGGTCACTCTCGACAGAACCCTCTCATTTAAAGAACATATGAGAAAACTTAAAGAAAAAGTTGCAAGCCGTAACAACCTCCTCAGGAAACTTGCAAATTCAAAATGGGGCACAGATCCGAACACCCTCAAAACTACAGCAGTTGCTCTGTGTTTCTCCACAGCTGAGTACTGTGCCCCAGTCTGGGCTAGGTCTTGCCATGCATCAGCAGTAGATGCTGAGCTTAACCAGGCTTGTCGCACCATCACAGGCAACCTGAAACCCACACCACTACCAGCTGTGTACCGCATGGCCAGTATCGCACCACCAGCCATCAGACGTGATACTCTTACAAGACAAGAACGCGACAAACAGCTAAGTGGCAGTAGACACCCATTATACGGCCACCAACAACCCCCACAGAGACTTAAATCTCGCAAGAGTTTTGCAACAACTAATGGTCTAGATGGGAGCAACCCAGCACAACATAGGCTGGAGCAATGGGAGATATGGGACAGGTCTACCTTCCATCCTACGGTACCACCACCATCCGAATCACTCCCAAATGGAACGTCCTTTAAAAGGAATGAATGGGTGGCCCTGAACAGAGCCAGGGCAAAAGTTGGCCGCACACAAGATAATCTCCACAAATGGGGGCTTGTTCCCCAACCAGCCTGTCCCTGTGGAGAACCCATCCAAACAATGGACAACATCCTCCGAGAATGCACACTGGGTCCACATTGCACCGACCAAGATCTTCTGGATGCAAACCAATCAGCGTCACAGTGGTGCCAGTGGTGGCATGAAAAGATATGATGAGCGTTGCTAATGTATACACCCAGCATCGTATGAGCTACCAGTTTGAACTATCACATCCGAAACACCTGCTAGTAAGAGTAAGGGTTGATGGCAGGTGTTTCGGATGCGAGAGTCGGAACTGGTAGCTCACACGATGCCGGGTGTATACGTTGACAACGCTGAACTGGTGAAAGCGGGAGTGGAGGAGACTGTACTGTACAGGTTGTAATGAATCTGTGTATAGTAAACTCTCTTCATACTGTACAGTTGGCCACACATGAAGGAAGCTGGTGTGGCTCGTTACTTGTGAGGTGGCTAGGAAAGAAAGGAAAGTGATAAAAGTTGTAGTTTGTTGACAGATAGACAGTAAAATATTATTACTGTCTGCTTGTCAACAAACAATAACTTTTGCTCATTTTCCTTCCTGTTGTAGGTATTTCACAAGTAGCCAGGCGTACCAGTTATAACTGCCGGCAACTGTACATTACACATCCATACACTCAGTGGTGGATATAATGATGATTTACCGTACACGGATTCATAGCAAAAAATAATTTAATACACACCCCTAACAAACAACACTGACATAAAACCAAGGCATTATTGTATGATAACTGACTAACCTGCTCTTGCCAAACTAAATGCATCGTTGAGAATCTGTGCACGATTAGTTGTGTGGATGGTGGTGTGTGAAGACTCCAGCTGTGTCCTGAGAGGATTCCAGTTGTTGGCGTCGTAGTTCACTCTGTAGAAACCAGTCTGTTGTACATTCACCACTATCCATTGAGTCTCATTTGGCAGACCTGTACAGAAAGAACGTGTATGTATGTATGTACAGTTGGCTACACATGAATCTGGTACTCCTCGCTACTTGTGAGATACCTACCTACACAACAGCAAGGAAAGGGAGCAAAAGTTATAGTTTTTTTTACCAGCAGACAGTAATAATATTTGACAGACCTGTAGAGAAAGAACATGTATGTACTGTATGTATGTACAGTCGGCAGCATAAGTTAGCATCCTCTCCACGTGTGTTAGCTATAGTGATGTTGATACAATTTTAATGCAGAGATGACAGATATATATAGTTCTCATATTATTTTGAATTAGGTATGTTGTTGTTGGAATAAGAATTGGTTCAGAATGCAACTATCTGGTCACATTAGCAATATTAAGTGCATTAGATGGACGCGAATATATGCTGCCGACTGTACAGTCACAATCAATCGTCCTGTACTGGATGAATAAAAATAAGGTATTTGAAGGAATCTTATGTACTGTTGTAGACAATAGTATTTTATCTCGAGGAGCTTCTGGTACGCCACCCTCGTTTTGGTGGATTTAAGTAGGTCATAATGTAATTATTTGTCTGCGTGCTTGTACTTCATTCTGCTCTGTTTTCAAGATATGTGAGTGTGTGTGTGTAGTAATTTGTTTCTCATGGATTCTGTCTACGTGTACGTATAATTGCATGCCTCTTGATTGACGCTACGGCGTCACGAGCAGCCCTCTGTGGGACCTCTTAAGGGTGTGTGGGAGTAGGGGACAGGCTTGTGGGGGTTTTGTGGGGTGCAGGAGTAGCAGGACAGGCTTGGGAGAGGAGGGGGGGGGGGTTTGGAGGGGTGCGGGAATAGGGGGACAGGCTTGGGGTGTGTAGAAAGCCTTTCCCCCTATTCCTGCACCCCTCTAACCCCCCAACCCCCCTCCACCAAGCCTGTCCCGCTACCCCCCTGCACCCCACAAACCCCCCCCAAGCCTGTCCCCTACTCCCACACCCCCTTAAGAGGTCCCGCAGAGGGCTGCTCGTGGGCAACATAATATGCGGGGGATTTAGGGATCCAGGGTAGGATTAGGAAGGGGGTTAGGATGAGGGTGGATTGGGTCAGGGACTGTACGTGGGTTGAGGATTAGGATTGGGAAGGTAATGATTGGTGATCCTATTTCTAAACGTGTCAAGAGTGGCCGGGGCTATTAACTATATGAGATGGGAGAGGATTCCACTCTTGGATGCTGTGGGAAAAGAATTATATGTGCCTAAATATATCAGTGCCTGTCTTAATTAATTCAAGTTCAAGGACTGAAACTTTCCAATTTACCAAAAAGTACTTCTGTCCATAAGTTTCCTATGTACTACTTACTGTACACAAGATAAAAAAAACTATAAGTGTAATTTTCGTGTTAAACATTGTGCCGTATGCAAGAACATCCATGGTGTATACGATGTGGTGTTACCGGTACGATGACTCCGAAAAACAAACTAAAGAACCATCGTACTTGTAGCGCGCCTTCACCAACATCAAGAAAAATATGAGTGTTTATGGTAAAATCTTTCAGTTCTATGTAATAAATCTTGGTTTTCTTATCAATGAATCAATTAAGACTCCACAGCCAATGTATGTAAAGTGGAACGTGACTGAATGAAATATTTGAGTGGTAACCAGACGTGCACATAATATTATTATACACTCATAGTTTACTTGCACTTTCTACTTGCTCAATTGTACAGTTGCCCAAGAAAAGACTGCAACCAATACAATAAGTCTGAAAAATTAGTGGCGTGAATTCAAAGCACCTGGGTGTATTCCAAGTCTTTCCAAAGTCTGTTGTGTATTATTGTAAAGAAATGCCTGGTTTTGTATTGTTGGTGTTAAGGGTGTGTATTGCACTGTTAGTAACGAATCCTTGTAAAGTCATGGTCTAATGTACTGCAACACCTTCCAATGAGATGGCTTCGAAAAATGATCCGAAACTATAGCTGTTGGGTGTGCAATTTTGGTTCATAAAATTAACTCAAATAGCTCGCTTTTATTCACCAGGTTGCAGTACATTAGACCATGACTTTACAGTAAACCCTTTGTACAGTTGGACACATGAATGGGTGGTACAGCCCAGGTGGTGAAAGATACTTGCCCCATTTGAGTAACCATTGTATGTCTATTATCAGGTACTTGCTTTTTATTACCATCCTCAATACTGTACTGACTTCTGCCCCTGATGTCTCTTATTTGGCACTAAGGAACACACACACACACACACACCATCCTCAATACTGACTTCTGCTCCTGATGTCTCCTATTTGGCACTCAGGGACACACACACACACACACACTATCCTCAATACTGACTTCTGCCCCTGATGTCTCCTATTTGGCACTAATAAGGAACTTGATATTGGCAGAAATGGACCATCTTTCACTTGGGCTGTATCATCTATTAATGTGTCCAACTGTACATTACATTACATACCCATCAACCCTCCAGTGAATAACGAGGGTTTACTCTATACAGATTCATTACAAACGGAGTAATGCACACTCACAACAGTGGAAAACAAATATTGGATTACTGAGTTGTATTATATTGTATACACATTCTATTATTTGAAGAGTGTGCAGGAGTGGTAGGACAGTGGACATTACTGTACTGTATTTTAAATTTAAAGATTGTAAATGGTAGATATTTAATGGTATATATAACCCGACATTTAAAGATTGTAAACGGTAGATATATTATGGTCTACACAACCTGACATTTAAAGATTGTAAACGGTAGATATATTATGGTCTACACAACCTGACATTTAAAGATTGTAAACGGTAGATATATTATGGTCTACACAACCTGTCATTTGTATAGTGTGAGTGGCGGGTGGCATCCAACGTTGTGGGTGAGTTTGGGAGAAGTTAAGCTGAGTCTGTGTGCTGTAACTTATGGGTATCCACCAAGTCTGACCACCTTCTGTCAGATTCAACTTTCTCACTTCATCGTCGTCGAGGGTAAACCAGCTCTGAAAAAAAAAAATGATATAAATAAATTAAATAAAAAAAAACAGGTTAGCCAAGTCTAATTGATGAATAACTAAATAACAATAAAGCGAGAAAGAATATGTAAACAAGTTCTGAAAGAATAAATAAATATATTTTAAATAAAAAAACAGGTTAGCCCCATCATAAGTTCTATAGGGTCTCTAATTATCCAAGTGGCTCACAAAACTGCTATCCCCATTGGTCGGCAATATTTCAATCTCTAATGTTAGTAATTCCACCGACTTAATACAGAAATTATCAAGAACCATGTAAATTACTAAGTTTTGACGTAAATTCCCTATTTACAAAAGTACCTGTTCAAGATGTCCTCTCTTATCTCTGTGAAGATCTGGATAAAATAAACTTACCAGTCAGCAATGATATATTTTTAAAATTAATTGAGTTATGAGTACTCAACAGTGTCTTTACTGTACAAGGGAAATTTTACAGACAGACTTTCGACTTTGCTATGGGGAACTCTCTATCTCCGGTTTTATCCAATCTGTACATGGAATATTTTGAAACTTGTTCTTTGCCAATAATTTGTAAATTTAGATTACCGTGGTTCAGATATGTTGATGATATTTTGTGTTTGTGGCCTTCTTCAAAAATCCTCACAATTTCTGAAGGCAACTCAATAATCTATTACCTTCCATTTCATTCAAAATTGAAGAAGAAAGTGATGGTAAATTACCCTTCTTAGACAATGATTATAAACAACGGTATTGGTTTTAAATTTAATGTATATAGGAAACCCACAATGGTTGATTCATACATTCATAATTATTCAAATCACCATACAAAAGTTAAAGAGTCAACAGTTGCTGGTATGTTTTTGAGAGCCTTAAGAATTTGTGACCCTGAATTTCTCGATGAGGAATTTAACTACATTTATAATTTAACCAACAAATTATGCTACCCTAAGGAATTCACAGATATATGTCTAAAGAGATATTATGGTAGTTTTAATAGAGAGCCTTTTAAAAAGAAAAACATACTTGCTTTACCATTCCACCAAAATCTAACTCCTTTAATTCGTATACTACTAATACGTTTCAGCGTTGGACAGACGGTGTTTTTCGTAAATATCTCTTAAACGAATCGTTGTATCAATATCATATTTCAGCACACTATCTTTAACACCCGAGCGTATTTTATGGCTGACATACCATATTCCTATATGTGTTATGTTAGGAGTTTACTGAGTGATATTAAGCCTAATCCAGTCATAATTTCTAAGGCGATATAGAGAATCGGACGAGTTTGGGGTACTCGTGTAGCCCCTCCACCAACACCCCGAACACCCCCCAGACCATTCCTTCCTTCCCTACCCCAATATCTCATTATCCCCCTCTCCGTTTCACTCTTCACCCCCCTATTTACACCATCCCCCTTCCATTTTTTTTTATGACAGTATGTATATACGTATCGTTCATGAGTAATATTGTTTAATACAGTTACTCTTGTGTGTGGACATGAAAACCAGAGCGGGTCAAACGACCATTAAAGTAATAGCTAATCCCCTTGTTAATAGCCGTATAGACGGATAATAACCCATGCACGTGTCTAAGGGGACCAGAAAAATGATTAATTTTGGTTTTGGGCAACCAAATATAATCGTTCATGGTTGTTTCATGTGTTCCTTACCTTTTTAAATAACCAATTTATGCGTTAATAGAATATTCACAGTCTCCCGTATCCACTCCCCCCTCTCTCTGAGGTATGAGGTACCCCCCAGTCTGAGGCTATGACTCAAGTAGTGACAGGGTAGAAATCATTGACTGCCGAGGCGCACATATTAGCAACAATGTTGTCCATTTGCCCCCGTGGATGCAGGACAGCGTTTGTTCTTCGTCTTGCCACATTGTACAGACGTGAAAGTACACTTGGTAGACCTTATATAAGTTTTAATAGGTGAGTAGATAATTTTGTGTGCTTCTTACATACATTATTACATTATTACATATATATATACATATGTTATATAATAGTAGGTGAGAGTGTATTGTGTCGCACTGTCATATTATAAAGTGAGGTGAGGAGATATGTATAGCATAATAACATTAAATTTTATCTTTATGCACATAGACCTTACGAGCGGATCTGAAAACAGCTGGTATCATCCCGAAGGATACCTCTGACACAACAGTTTGGAGGATCATGCACACCATGGGATTCCAT
Organism: Petrolisthes manimaculis; assembly: GCA_034508575.1. Taxonomy (NCBI): domain Eukaryota; kingdom Metazoa; phylum Arthropoda; class Malacostraca; order Decapoda; family Porcellanidae; genus Petrolisthes; species Petrolisthes manimaculis. Next base: position 364,082 of record JAWZYT010000811.1, read on the forward strand.
TACAGGCTGTCACAGCGAAAGATGTATGTAAGGAGGGAATCGATGGACGTGGTGTGTCGTCGGATTGGTGCTCTCCGGGCTCTACAGCGCCACCGAGAGGAGGGGAGGAAGGTGGTGTATGTGGATGAGACGTGGTTTACCACCAGGATGGGTCACAGTAGGGAGTGGGTAGATACCACACAGGTTCCATTCAACACAACCTACAGTCGTCAGGTACCACCCGGTGAAGGGGAGAGATTTGTAGTGGTCGCGGCTGGCACGGACCAAGGCTTTGTTGACGGCTCATACCTGTGCTACCCAGCCAAAACCAACCAGGGTGATTATCATGGAGAAATGAACGGGGAACTGTTCATGAGATGGCTAACAATGCAGCTCCTTCCGTCACTGCCAGAGCCATCAGTACTTGTGCTAGATAATGCACCATACCACAGCCAGCTGACGAAGGAGAGTCGATGCCCTACCATAGCCACCAGGAAGGCGGACCTCATTAGGTGGCTGGAGCAGCACAATATTTCCTTCCCACCTGCTGCCACTCGCCCTGAGCTGCTGCTCCTCTGCCAGCAGAACCGTCCACAGCCTCAGTATAAGATCGACAACGTATGTGGGGCCACGATGTCATACGGTTGCCACCTGGCCACCCCGAGCTCAACGTCATCGAGCAAGTATGGGGATTTATGAAGCGTTATGTGCGCTCCACACTTCAGCGGTTTACCCGGACGGAGCTACGGGCTACTCTGGAGGAAGCCAGGCAATTGGTACACAAGGACGTGTGGGCGGGAGCTGTTCAGCACTCTCGTAAATATGAAGAAGAATACTGGAAGACTGACAACATACACGAGAGTGTCGAACCCATGATCATAAATATTGCCAGTGATGGAGAAGACGATGACGTTTTCCTTGACAGTGATTGTGAATAAATTTTGTTTTATCATATTTGCATCATTAAATCTTACACTATTATATATATACATGTAATTTGGTGATAATATAAATATAAAAGGGACAAGTCAACAAAATAACATTATATTAACTGGACCAAGTTGACATTTTATAATGAATAGGTACACAGTATCTAATAACTTTTCCTAGAAGGTCCAGAGCACTGGTAATGCCAGTACATTGTGTTCACTTGCACGGTTGACCATAAGGACTGCAAATATGGACCTTCTACATACTATATGTATGTAAACATGCTGTTGTACAGTAATTATCAAAGTGAAATACGTCTTGCCTCTATAGAATTGTACTGTACCATTCTCTTACTTAATAATCATATATATACATATACATCTACATAACATTCTAATATATAATACAGTGATGGAAGAAATAGGGAGAAACACGAGTGATGAGGGAGAAGAGGAAGAGGGAGGGGTGAGAAGAGGGGGATGTAGTTGTGGTTGGAATGGTTTGGGAGGGTGTTGGGGGGCCACACTTTCCTTCGAATGCGTCAATATGACTGGCCAGCTTTGTGCTATTTTTCACGAGTAAGCTCCTCGTATAACTCATATAGGAATATGGTATGTCAACCACAAAATACGCTCGGGTGTTAAAGATAGTGTGCTGAAATATGATATTGATACAACGATTCGTTTAAGAGATATTTACGAAAAACACCGTCTGTCCAGCGCTGAAACGTATAGTAGGTAACCTAAATGTTCAAGTAGTCTTTCGGTATGAAAAAACTTTGAAATCTTCACTGATCAAAAATAGCCCTTCAGTTGATGCTGGTAGTGTATATCTAATACCGTGTAAGTCATGTGATGATGTATATATTGGCCAAACAGGAAAACTTTTAGAAGAGAGAATTAAACAACACAAATATTCGGTTAGAACAGGACAGGAATGCAGTGGTATTTTTAAACATGTAGAAAATTATAATCATTGTATTAACTGGAATGAAGCAAAAAAATTATATAAATCAAACTCCAATGTCGAGAGGTTAATAGTTGAGACTGTATTAATAAGATCAAATAACACTATGAATTTAAATGATGGACTATATAAAATGGATATATTTCTGCTCAATATATTATTTAAAGCTGGAAAAATAGAGAAAGCAAGAGAGTTGTGTGACGCTGTAAGGGATGGTGTGACCTGAACTCACCTCACCTCACTTGACCTCACCTATACTCTCTGGTAGTCCTTGTACTGGGTAGGGCCAACACATATTCTCATACGTATTGCCATCCCCACTAGGCATAAGATATTTTTATTGATTTACTATTTTGTTTCTAATGTTATATATGTTAGTTTTGTGTAAGTGTAGTTCATATGTTGTTCATAATAATGTGTATGTATTGTCACTGGGAAATTATTTTGAGATGAAAAAGATGGGCTTGGGTGGACATATTGTGATCCTTGGTGTATATATATATATATATATATATATATATATATATATATATATATATATATATATATATATATATATATACAGGGTGTCCGGAAATTCTTACCCGAAATTTTGGCATATGCATGCTTTATTAATTCTGAAAAGAAAATACACTATTGATGTGATTTTTTTTTTCTTAGTTTAGCGGTAATTGAGACATTTAATTAAGGAGGGGTGAGAATAGGGGACAGGCTTGGGGGGGTGCGGGAATATGGGGAAAGGCTTGGGGGGGATAGAAAGCCTGTCCCCTATTTTCTGCACCCCCCTCACCCCCCAAGCCTGTCCCCCTACTCCTGCAACCCCCCAAACCCCCCCGTTCAAATGTCACACATTTAAAGGGGTGTAGGAATAGGGGGACAGGTTTGGGGGGGGGTTTGTTTGGGGGGTTGCAGGAGTAGGGGGACAGGCTTGGGGGGTGAGGGGGGTGCAGAAAATAGGGGACAGGCTTTCTATCCCCCCCAAGCCTTTCCCCATATTCCCGCACCCCCCAAGCCTGTCCCCTATTCTCACCCCCCCTTAATTAAATGTCTCAATTACCGCTAACCTAAGAAAAAAAAAAAACATCAATAGAGTATTTTCTTTTCAGAATTAATAAAGCATGCATATGCCAAAATTTCGGGTAAAAAATCCCGGACACCCTGTATATATATATATATATATATATATATATATATATATATATATATATATATATATATATATATATATATATATATAAAGCAAGTACAGAACACACAAAAAATCTTCCATATACCTGAACACAGACATAACTTAACCTAACCTGTGTAAGTGTAGCAGTTGAACCATTCCTGAACACTGAGACAACAGGATAACCCATCTGTAGTGTCCACGTATCCATCACTTCCTTCACACTCATCTCAACACCCATAACTCCATCTGCCCTGGCCGCATCAGTTAAGTGCTTCCATAGGTCCTCCTGCGTTGCACTCTTATATTTTCTGTTGAGAAACAAAAAAAGAAGGGTAAGTCTAGTTTCAGGACCTTGTGATCGTGTTTGAGACTTGGTGGTTTCTGATTCCTCCTGACTATCCCACGAAACAAGCTCCTACAATAAAGGTAGTGTTTCGTGGCAATATTTGAAGGGCTCACTACCCTTCAATTATCTGGCTACAACACGGGGTCCTGCAGGCAGTTGCTCCTGATGTCTCTGATTCGTCCAGCCAGCCTGGTCGACCAGTAAGTGCGTCTACGATTAGGTTAGGGACCAATTATAAAATTATACACGCGCTTACTGGATGTGCTACCTGGACCAATGAGAAATATCAAGCAGAGTCAGGATTAACTGTTTGCAGGACCTTCTGTAAACAATACACTCTTAGCGAATCTTATTATCCGTGTCTGTACATAAATAATAACACAAACATGCAGCGGATATTATATATAAAATGTATAGATTATTGTTATTATCCACAATAGTACATAATTAATAATAATGCAAGCATGCTGTTGATTGTTGATATTACAAACAAGGTCGATGGATGAATATTATCGTCCACGATTGTACAGAAATTACAATACATAATTTACATACAGACTATATTAAGAACATGGTCTATATATGAATATTAATGTCCACAACTATACATAAATGATTATCATACACATACACTACGAGTATTATAATCAATTTCTAGGTTATAATACACTTAAATCATATATAAAATATTATTGTTTGCAACTATACATACATAATTATAATACACATTTACCACTGTATGAACTCAGAAATCGATCTCACTTAAAACTCAGAGGATGTATGCACGGGGAGTCGTACCCGGGAGCCAATCAGAGGTCGAGCTGGCTGTCTGAGCCAATCAGCGCCTGAGTTGCAGTGTTACCATCTCTCTTTCAAACATACATACACACATACATACATTCTCTCTCTCTCTCTCTCTCTCTCTCTTATACACACATACATTCTCTCTTTCAAACACACACATATTTCTCTCTCTCTCTCTCTCTCACACACACACATTTCTCTCTCTCACACACACTATCTCTCTCTCACTATTATTATTATCTCTCACACACACATACACTATCTCTTTTTCACACACTGTCTCTCTTTCTCTTTCTCTTACACACACACTGTCTCTTTCTCTCTTTTACACGCACACAAACGCACACTCTCTATTGTACACACACTCCTTTTCACTCTCTCTCTCTCTCTCTCACAAAAACACACACACTCGCTCTATCTCTCTTTCACAGTATTATTATTATCTCTCTCTCTCTCTCTTACACACACACACACATATATCTCTCTTTCCATACATACACACATCTCTCCCTCTATATGTGTGTGTGCGTGTGTGTTCACCCCTAGCTGGCCCCACCCGACCCCTCCCCTCCCCTCCCTAGACGCGGTGTAGAAAGAGACAGTTTGAAAAAGAGATAGTGTATGTGTGTGATAGAGCGAGTGTGTGTGTGTTTGTGAGAGAGAGTGAAAAGGAGTGTGTGTACAAGAGAGAGAGAGAGAGAGAGAGTGTGTATGTGTGTGTGTGTAAGAGAGAAAGAGTGACAGTGTGTGTGTAAGGGAGAGAAAGAGAGATTGTGTGAAAAAGAGATAGTGTATGTTTGTGAAAAAGAGATAGTGTATGTGTGTGTAAGAGATAATAATAATAGTGAGAGAAAAAATGTATGTGTGTGTATAAGAGAGAGAGAGAGAGAGAGAGAGAGAGAGAGAGAGAATGTATGTGTGTATGTATGTTTGAAAGAGAGAGAGATGGTAACACTGCAACTCAGGCGCTGATTGGCTCAGCCAGCCAGCTCGAGCTCTGATTGGCTCTAATTTTCCCTATGAAGTATAATCTTCCAGACTTGACTAATATGCTACCCGGGATCTCTGAGATGCCAGACGGAAGCTCTACCAGTATGCCATAAGGGTACCCTAAGGGAGTACTGTAGAGATACGGATTTTCACATCACTACACCATGAGTATCAGAAACAATGTCCAGGACACATAATGCATCAAACAGTCTCCTTTGCTTTACTAATAATGTGTTAGTTATAGGCAGTTTATTTAAGAGGGAAGTTTTGTGTTGGTAAATATGGAGAAAATTAATCCTCCAAACTATTCTAAACAACAGAACACTACTATATTACTTTTGCTCTTTTGGTCCTGCTGCTTCCTAGCGTACTTTGGAGGAATCAAGGCACTCCAATGTACAGTTGGCTCCACTTCTACGTTCTCCCCTGTCTTTGGCAATATTGGGCCTGTCAGAAATTCGAATCTTAATCCACAAGTTAAAAAATTCGAAACATTCATATCCTTAGAGTGAAATATATGAATGTTTCGAATATTTTAACTTGTGAATTGGGATTCGAATTTCTGACTGGCCCAACATTGGCAACGCCAGGGGAGAAACGCGGGAGTGGATCCAACTGTACAAAAAAAAAAAAAAAAGAATTGCACCTTAAGGTAAAGTCGGGACAAACTCAGTACTGTATCTTAATAGTCACGATCCCTCCTGACTGTACTCATACGGCTGGCAGTGGTATCTGTACCATAATTAACAACTAGATTTGAGTACACTAATTACTAATTTTCGTTTCGTCACAAGTTTTCAGCAACTCATATTTCAGTTTCTCATGTGTCTTTCATTACACTGATAACGACATCAGAGTTCGGAATCCTTACATTTTAGTCGCATCTTTAATTATGTTTGAAATTATGTTTAACAGTGTACGGCAGCAAGCAGTCTGCCAGGCCTATATAACATAGGGGAGTTAAGGTACACGCGGTTTTTATGCCTGCCAGCACAGACACAAGGCCCAAGCAGAGGTAATTTCCCCTGCAATAAAAGACAATGCGTTAGTGCCGTACTGCCTGCTTGCCAGGCAAGCAAGAAATATTGTCCTTAATGTGTTCAAGTACTTCGATAAGAGAGAAATTGCACAAAAATAAATGCAAAACTACGGGTTTTAAAACATTCTTTTATTGTTCAGTGAGTTAGTAAATAATAGATGTTATGAGTGCCGTGGTCGGATGTCAAGTAGCGGCATGGAGACCGGTACCAGAATATGTAATGTTATTCTTGGTGCTGACAGGAAAGGAAGGGGGTGTGGCTTATTGAGATTCTAAGTTTGTTCCGACTGTAGTCAACTTCAGGCTTAGTTAAGGTAATCTATTTACTTAAGGTAGTAAGATTCTTAACATACTTAAGGTATTTTACTTACCTATAATATTTACTTACAATGTGCTAAGATTGTTCACTTACAATGTGTTAAGGTAGTTTTTAAGTCCTTTCCTAAATGTTTTCTCTGTCAGGAAGTTTTGCATCATGCGAATGATTGAAGAACCTGTAAAATAAATATGTCAACGGATTACTATATGTTTGGTAAAGTTGAAACGGATGCACCTGAAACGTGGCTCCTCATTGAGCATACCATAAATTGGGGCGTTGTGTGTAGAGGCGTATTCTATTATATGCTTAATAAAGGGTCCATTTGTAGAGTCTGTTTCATGTGTCTGCAATTGTACAGTTGAGCAAGTAGAAAGTGCAAGAAAAATAGGGATGTAAATGACAACATCTGTCAGGTGTTTGTAGTAAGCTCTTGTATCTTTACTTTATAAATGAATCACTGGGAACCTAGATTTTGCCATTTAGGCTATAATATACAGCCAGATTTGTCTTACACTTTCTACTTGCTCAACTGTACAATAGAGTGTCTTGATTCCTTCAAAGTGTGCCAGGAGACAGGACCAGAATAAGGAAGATACTGATGACCTGTAACAATGTTGCTTGGAATAGTTTGGAGGAATCAATTACTGAGCACAGACCTGTCCTCTTAAGGGGGGTAATTCTTTCTCGTTACATTGGAATGCCTTGAGTCCTCTAAGGTATGCCAGGAAACAAGTCCAGATGAACAAATATAATGGTGTTCTGTTGCTTGGAAGAGTTTGGAAGATTCAGTTGCTCCAGATTTACCAACACAAAATTTCCCTCTTAATCCTCTAAACGTGTGGCCATTCTCTTGCCCTGCTGATCTTTTTCATGCCTCGTGCTCACAACATAAATATGTACAACCCATTTGACGGCTAATAGCATGTAAACAAATTATGCTCCATAGATAAATGATACATGATATTGAAATATATAAACTTTTACCTGACTTCTAATGTACTTGTAAAGACTAAATGGACAACTGTAGGATAAGTAGCCAGCTCAGAATTCCCGCAACTCAAAGCACACTTTTACACTCTCCTTACAATTGTAGGTATGTTGTCAAGCAATGATTATGTTATAAAACGTGTCAGAGTCGCACTTTTCAACACAAGAATATGAAATAATATAATGTTTTTGTCGTTTTTAGGTACCATCGCGCTATTAAGTGTTGTCACATAATCTAGTGATTTTCGTTGAAGAAGCAGGGGAGAGGAGGTTGTGTGAGGTTGCTAGTTACTTGAAAGATATAGGTATTAAGTTTATTTTACGGCGAGAAAATGTGATACAGAGGGGGACTACCAGCATGAGGGGTGAAAAGAATACAGGTAAAGCTGAAGACAGAAAATTAATTGTCTCGGCTCCGTTATTTGTTGCTTAATATCCAAAGGATAATAATTATAATCAGTATCTCTCTACGGGGGTGAACAACAGACAGTGTCTTTGTTTAATAGATCGATCAAATGCAATATAATGAAGCACATATTCTAAATGTTTTTAATTTCTTTTCAACTACTCACCCTTATCTGTCCTATACACGACCGATGCCCTATCCATATGGCGAGGAAAGTTCAGAAATGGTTTACTGCTCATGATTATTTGCAGGTGATAGATTTGTCTATTTAAGACTGCGATATGAACCCTATAGAAAATGTATGAGATTCTATCGTTAACACGTGGGAGCCAGAACGACAGAGAACCACAGCAGATTTGCTACGTCACACCAGAACACAGTGGGAGATTTTTCGGGGAAAACCATATATATTATACAGTGAGAGGCATGGTGCCTCAATGCCCGAGCGACTGCAGGCTGTCATTGAGAAGGAGGGTGGTTGAACACGATACTAGCAACAAATTGATGAGTAATAAAATGAAATATGTAATCTACAGTATTTCAAGCCTTAATATCTTCATAGAAGTGTATATAAATAGTGTATATACTGTATATCATCGTGGCTAAGGGTCTAAAGCAATACATATATCGGTGCTTATAATAATAATAAGAAAACAAAACAAACATTACACATGCTTAATGCAAACGTGAGGTTGAAGTATAAACTTCAGGTTATAATAAGTTAACAGTTATTATAATTGTGGTTATTATAATTACAGTGTGGTGCCTACAGACCCAGTTGGATTATGGGTTTGAATGCTTCGTGACGAGGACTTGTGGAGATTTCACAAATTGACAAAGTCATATAAACAATAACCAATAAATGTCTGATTTCAATTTTTCCCTATTTTAATTAGTAATAACATTAGTGCTGACACAATATCCTCTAAATGTTGTGATTGGTTCACTAACACTGGGCGTCTGAATGGCTGGCCTAGATGTTGACCTCAGATAAATAAATAAAGGTAATAAATATATTCGTCATATATAACGGATTGTATTTGCATACCAGATATCACTATTATTTCTATTGTGGTCGTGTTTGCGCATTAACAAATTATGCAGCAACACACAGAATGATGGTGGTGGTGGTAAGATGGAGAGTAAAGGAATGGTGGGATGGAGGGAGAGGAAACAGTGAATTGAATAAGGGAGGACGGGGTGAGGAAGAACAGATGGAGTAGTAATTGGGTAATTAACATCTTACACTATAACTATTATCCTTTGGTAACCAGTTACACAATAAACGTTTCTTAGAAAATGTCATGAATGATACAGGATAAAAATAAAGGATTTACTTGAAATGTAACTTAACACTGGGTAGGTGGTGCATCGCTTGATATATTAGTCATAAAAAACTGGTGTCGTGTTAATTATATTAGGTAAAATCTGGATTCATTTCAAATAATAAAGAATATCCCATGGAATGCAGCATCAGAGTTGGATTTAGATTACAGAAGAAAACATTTACTTACTTGATCCAATAATTCTCTCCATCTCGATCATTGGTGAAGCTTTACCCCCTCTCCCCAACCCAACCCCTCCTCTCCTACCACCTTCAAGTGAGTGGTTCACATCCATGATCACAAGTGGTTCGGGATTCAAATTTCTGGATGGCTCAACATTGGTAACGCTACGTGGTAAAGACTCCCACATTACCCCCCCTATATAACTCCGCCCACATTTCTCCCCTCCCCCCTCCACCTGTCAGTGATACCATATCCGTTGATGCCCACACCAAGGCAAGGGTGGACCATTGATCAGTCCGGAGCTGTACAGTCGGCGGCAAAAGTCCTGTCGCCTCGCTTGCTTCACCGAGGCACGCGATGTTCATAGACTCGAGATTATTAGGTGTAGAAAACGTGCGTATTTTTCAAGTCCATGAACACTGCCTGTCTCGGTGAAGCAAGTGAGGCGACAGGACTTATGCCGCCGACTGTACATTAGACCATGACTTTACACTCGTGATACATAATTTCTGACCAGAGTGTGAGGAGCAGAAAGTTTCGAATCGCCTGGTATTGCTTATCTCCACACACAATACACCTATAGAGACTGAGGTCGAATGCAGGTTGTGTGTATCTCTGGTTATGTCGTCTCTGGTCAGGGATTACGTATCACGAGTGTACATACTTGTACAAGGACTCCATAGGCACACTACAGAACCGTTGTATCTGTACCACATTCATTTTAACATGCAATTTGACAATCCCCACTCACCCTTTCAACATTCTGACATACAAACTGACAATCCTCACTTACCCTTTGAAACATTCTGATAATATTCACCTACCCTTCTTATAGGAGATTGCATCAAACATTTGACTGATATCATCTGGGTTGGTGACCTCCACATTGATAGGGTGACTGGAGAGGAGGCTGTCCAAGGCTAGAGCTGGGTGCAGTTGTAAGGTTAAGAACTGTTCCATTACCTCCCACGTGCTCTCAGTCTGTTAATTAAAGGTTACAGTCTTAATTAAGATTACAGTCTTAAATTTTCTATATGCTGTAAACCCTGAAACCAAACAGTTTGTGTACGAATTCTTGTGACCAATAGTAGACAGAGGGTTCAGTTCAAAGCAACTCTTGCCCAAACTGGACCCAATTCACATTTACAGTACAACCCTTGCCTCCAGAAAACACTACACAAACACATGGACCTGCCAGGGCCCGTATTCACAAAAGCAAAGTTCGCTCTCAACTTAAAATTTTCTTCGTAAGCATTCGTTCACAGCAAGGACCCATAGTATCAGACACTGCTTCGAAATCATAACAACAGCTCATATATATATATATATATATATATATATATATATATATATATATATATATATATATATATATATATATATATATATATATATATATATATATATATATATATATAGAATAACAACACCTTTCACTGCTTCGGAATGAACGTGAAACAATATGGTGAGGTCAGAAATGCAAACACACGAACAAGTCCAAACTTTAAGATGTTTTGTGAATACCGACCCTGGCAGGTGTTCCTCGTGCCCGACAGCAGCCCATGTAGTCACACACAACATCTCCCACCTCCGCCACAAACATTCATATCACCAACGTCATCTCTGCCAGCACCTTCATCTCCTTTTCATGGATTTGGGCTACCTGTATGTATGGTTGCATGCCTGTTGATTGACGCTATTGAGCAAATAAATAAAAAAACAAAAAACCCACGCTCATCTCCATCACCCTCACCACCATTTTCACTTTTAACACCATCACCCCTACCACCATTATCTCCACTTCCAACCCCATGTCATCCACAGACTCCTCCTCCTCCTCCTCCTCACTCCCGTGCAATATATAGCACTTAACACACACAGTACAACACAACAATAGTATACCGTACTTAAATGAAAACATAGATTTCATCAACACCAAAAAACAAGAACTCACACACAAACAAAATTACGCAACACAAAAAACACCTTCATTTTCCAGTTTCACCACCATTAAACAAGACCGGGTCAACGGTAATGGCGGTGGACTCGTCACCCTGATCTATAATTCCTTAATTACATGGAAGCCAGTACGCACCACAGTCTAGAGACAGACCGTTGTACGCATCTCCATTCCCTCTGCCCTCACCATCATCACATAAATTCAAGCCAGTAAAGTGGCATTGGCAAAACAACAAATTTCACAAGAGTTAATGTATGCATCCCCTGTTAAACCTGCCCGACAGTCCCCTGTATCATTTCCCCCCATCTCCAACATATCACCAACCAACCTGACCTCATCCTGGGTGGTGACTTCAACGCCAAGACGTCGGCCTGGTAAGTCAACAACCCAAACACAGAGAGAGGGCTTGAAATCCTTTCCCAAACAGACCACCTCATTTCATTAAACAACTCTCATACCCCTCACCAAGCCCTCTTCCAAACATCATATCACCCATCATATCAAAACCCTCGGCTCTTACCACCTCCCAATCCTAATATCCACAAAGACGAGAATCACCCCAACTGGCCACACACACACACACACACACACACACACACACACACACACACAAACTATAATAAAGCCAACTTATTAGAAGCCTTCACTACCGAAACAGAACAACACTTTGAAATACTGAATAGTACACACCCATTACATAAATCAACATCGCTTTACAAAAAATCAATACAGTTAAACAAAACACAGACAAACAACACATCACTAGAGGTAACAGAAGAAAACACAACCCCAACAGCACAACAAAAATTCAAGACCTCATCAGACAATCTGAGCACAAAAGAAGTCAGTGCACTGATTCCACCCAGGCAGATATAATTAGTAAATTTTGAAATCTGTCTGGCAGAGGGCGGTATCCTAACAACCTATTGCTGCCGGCCACTGGCTGACAGATTTCAAAATTTACAAGTTATGTCTGCCTGGGTGGAATCAGTGCACTGACTTTTTTTGTGCTCAGATTGTTTTCAAACTGAATCTTTACCCCGTGATTCTGGTGGCCCTTAGATTTAACCTAGTGCATTGTCATGGGTGCTACAACAACTAGCAAGGAGGAAAGGGTCCATATTTTGGCACTAAGGGAAGGAAAAGTGACAATTAAAGAAATATACAGGCGAACTGTCAGGCATACCACAACCATAACGCGTATCCTTCTTGCTTTACTGGAAAGGTACTATTTTGAAAAATTAGCTAGGTCTATGCCTAGACGTCTGCAAGAGGTTATTAATATGAAAGGAGAAATGACAAAGTACTAATTGGTGAGTACCAGAACAATACATATATTTTTTTTAAATGAAATCTCCCATAATTTTATGTCACGATGTCGTAGGTAGCGTCCATGTTGGTGGGAGGTAGCGTCTCTTTTTGCCGACACTGTACTGTATCTATGTCATTCAAACAACACAACACAGTAATACAAAATATTGTACAAAAAGACTTAATGCATTCAGATCACTTGCAAGCACAACATTTGGACACAACAAAGAAACCACAACCACAGTGTACAAACATTATATCCGATCAGTGATGGAATATGTAAGTCCAGCCTGGGCCTCAAACCTCACTGAGACTCATCTCAACACCCTTCACATCATACAGGACAGAGCCCTAAAGACTGTCACAGGCTGCACAGCCATCACCACACCTACAGACCACCTACACCATGAAACCAAATTCCTCAAAATCAAGGACCATTTTGACATGAGAAGCACACAAATAATTACTGCCGCCTCAACAAACCCACACCACCAATTACACTACATAGCAGAACACCCACACATGCCAAGGAACGTCCAAACAACACCCAGTACAGGATACCATACACAAATACTATCATCTCTTACACCCTGTCCACCCCAAATCAATCTCCAGAAACATTTCCATACTCAGATCACTCACCAATCCATCCAAACACTCAAGAACAACACACAGCTGCTTGCACGACCTCCTGACATCCACCCATCTGAATCCTCCCTTCCCCATGAAGACTTAGTCCACCTGGCCAGGCTGCAATGTGGCCACCACCCGGCCCTTCTGCCATATCAGAAGAGTCTGGATGGAGCCATTGTGGATGCCTCTCCAGAATGCAACACAGCACCTCACTCTATTAAATAGATAATACAAGACTGCAATGCGTGTAACCACACTTGCCAACAACACAACATACACACTCTGAGGACACTGTGGGAAAGCCCAGTTCAGGCTATGGCCTTCCTCAGGGGCGAGGGGCTGCTCGGCCAGACAGCTTGATAAACTTAAACAATAACAACACCTATACACTCACATCATCCTATACAACAACACAATATATTTTCGTCCTATATAACAACACTTCACTATGAAATCACATTATCCTATACAACAATACCCACATCATCCTATAAATAACACTACACATTTACATGCTATATAACAACACTTCACTTTCTACTCACATCATTGAGGGCCACAAAACCCATGTATGTAGCGAATCCCTCCTTGAGCCACAGTTCAGACCACCAGGCAGGCGTTACCAGGTTCCCAAACCACTGATGGGCCAGTTCGTGTGCCATGATGTTACCTATGTCTAACTTGCTCTTGGCTGACGATTTCTTAGGATCGTGGAGAAGCCTGGACTCTCTGCAAAAATAATATACCATAATTATACAAATTAAATAAATATATAAATAATAAATATATGAGAAAATAAGTACATTTAAAAAATATTTTAATAATTTAAATATTCGAAATAAAAGTGTATAAATAAATAAATTAATAGATACATAAATATATGATTAAATAGATAAATGATTAAACATATATATAAATAAATAATAAGATTAGTAAATATATATATATATATATATATATATATATATATATATAAAACAATCCATCTGTCTGTCTGTTTAGCCGCTATACACGGCCGCATCGTTTGACCTAGAGTAAAAAGTAATAAGTCATTTTGATCGGTGAAGCCTGGGAAGCATCCTCGGCCTACAAAAAACAAGTAAAAGAAGGAAAACCCTTCATAAGCTCCGGCTTTTAATGATTCAAGTGAAATAATAAAATATCCATATGTAAAGGTCTCAAAAATATTAATTATGTTTTATCTGGATTTTCGTATTCATATGGCTATATTGAAATTTTGAAAATGAACCCTTTTTATTGAGGGTGAACCCCTCGGTTGAACCCCCTCTCGGTTGAAAAAATGATTCAATGTCGGTAAATGAAAATGGATGGGAGGAAGAGAGTGAGTGAGTGAGTCAGTCAGTTGAACCCCTTTTAAGAAGTGGTCGCGCCAAGAAGAAGAACAACAAGAACAAGAACAATAATTACGATAAAACCTAGAGCTCTCGGCTTAGGTCGGAGCAAAAAGGTTTTAAAAGGACGAATGGGAGTAGTAGTATCATAATCTCACCTGTATAAAATGAGGCCCCAATTCTCCATAGTAGTAGTAGTAGTGGTGGTAGTAGTAGTAGTAGTAGTAGTAGTAGTAGTAGTAGTAGTAGTAGTAGTAGTAGTAGTAGTGGTGGTAGTAGTAGTAGTAGTAGTAGTAGTAGTAGTAGTAGTAGTGGTAGTAGTAGTGGTAGTAGTAGTAGTAGTGGTAGTGGTAGTAGTAGTAGTAGTAGTAGTAGTGGTAGTAGTAGTAGTGGTGGTAGTAGTAGTGGTGGTAGTGGTAGTGGTAGTGGTAGTGGTAGTGGTAGTGGTAGTGGTAGTGGTAGTAGTGGTAGTAGTAGTAGTAGTAGTGGTAGTAGTAGTAGTAGTAGTGGTAGTAGTAGTAGTAGTAGTAGTAGTGGTAGTGGTAGTAGTAGTGGTAGTAGTAGTAGTAGTAGTAGTAGTGGTAGTAGTAGTAGTAGTAGTAGTAGTGGTAGTAGTAGTAGTGGTGGTAGTGGTAGTGGTAGTGGTAGTGGTAGTAGTGGTAGTAGTAGTAGTAGTAGTGGTAGTAGTAGTAGTAGTAGTAGTAGTAGTAGTAGTAGTAGTGGTAGTGGTAGTAGTAGTAGTAGTAGTAGTAGTAGTAGTAGTAGTAGTAGTAGTAGTAGTAGTAGTAGTAGTAGTGGTAGTGGTAGTAATTACAGTGGTAGTAATTACAGTGGTAGTAATTACAGTGGTAGTAATTACAGTAGTAGTAGTAGTAGTAGTAGTAGTAGTAGTAGTAGTAGTGGTAGTAGTAGTAGTGGTAGTAGTAGTAGTAGTAGTAGTAGTATTAATAGAAATAGTAGTAGTAGTAGTAGTAGTAGTAGTAGTAGTAGTAGTAGTAGTAGTGGTAGTGGTAGTAGTAGTGGTAGTAGTAGTGGTAGTAGTAGTAGTAGTGATAGTAGTAGTGATAGTAGTAGTGGTAGATATAGTGGTAGTGGTAGTAATTACAGTAGTAGTAGTAGTAGTAGTAGTAGTAGTAGTAGTAGTAGTAGTAGTAGTAGTAGTAGTAGTAGTAGTAGTAGTAGTAGTAGTAGTGCTAGTTGTAGTGGTAGTGGTAGTAATTACAGTAGTAGTAGTGGTTGTAGTAGTGGTAGTAGTAGTGGTAGTAGTAGTAGTGGTAGTTGTAGTGGTAGTGGTACTTGTAGTAGTAGTAGTAGTGGTAGTGGTACTTGTAGTAGTAGTAGTAGTGGTAGTAGTAGTAGTGGTAGTAGTAGTTGTAGTGGTAGTTGTAGTGGTAGTATCATAATCTCACCTGTATAAAATGAGACCCCAGTTCTCCATAGCACCAAACTTGAAGTCGGACATGGTGGCCACGTCTAACTTGGGTAAGGGGTAGAGCAGCTCAAAGTAGCGCTCCAGGAAGGAAAGCAATGATGGGGTGAGTGTGGTGGCGAGGGAAGTCTGGTTCAAAGCCTCAGCCCTCGTCCACACTGGTAATGTAAATAAAACACAACAATAAAACACTAACAACATTTTTACCCTGAAAGATAGAAATTTTGATTACATTTTTGTTTTTTCTCAATAACGAAGAGAGATATAAAGAAACTGAACAGATAGAAAGATATATAGTAAAATGGAGAATAAGATAGGCACAAACAGAATAAAAATAGAAGCAGGAATAGATGGGAAAATAGACAAATAGACCAACCTATTTCTTAGAATTAGGAAAAAAACTTTTACAATTTTATTTTTTACACAATAAAACACAGTAAAAAACTAATAAGTATCCAGGTGTGGTTTGAATACCTAGAGATAGTAAATAAATGCACAATAAAATCTCCATTGAAATTACAGTACTTCGTTGGTGAATTGGACTGTATATTTATTAGTGCTCGTGACTGAACAACAAATATTATTTTGATGGTGGCCTGTTGTTTGGAATAGTTTTTTTTTAGGAATCAGTTCAGTTACTCTAGATTTATCACCAATACTTTATATACTAATATATTATTCCCTTAATTAATCAGTTCAGTTACTCTAGATTTATCACCAACACTTTATATACTAATATATTATTCCCTTAATTAAAACCTCTGCCCACGTCACCATTGAATTATACAAACTATATTATAATGGTTCAATTCTCTCTGGTTTAATTGAGGGGGTAATACAGTGTTGGCGAGACATCCGGAGCAAAGGTTTTCTCCAAACTTTTCCAGACAACAGACATCATTATTATTTTCAACTGTATCCTGGCATACTTTGGAGTTATTAGGACACATTCAAGTTGGTAATTCGCTTTTGTTACATTGGAGTGCCTTGATTCCTCCAAAGTATACCAGGAAACAGGGCCAGGAGAGCAAAAATAATGGTGTTCTGTTGCTTGGAATAGTTCGGAGGATTCATTTGCTCCAAATTTACCAAGACCGAATTTTCTCCTTAACCCTAAAATTTGGTTTTTCTCTCATTTGTTTCGAGTTCCTAATGAAATAATAATAATAATAATATATTGTCTTCGAAAATTTGTGAGATTGGTGGGTGTTAAGTTCCTACTGCATGTAATAATAATAATAATAATAATAATAATAATAATAATAATAATAATAATAATAATAATTATAATAATAATAATAATAATAATGATAATGATAATAATAATAATAACAAAACATCATTCGATGGCAACACATCAATAGTTGTCGCAATACCTTTTTTGGCAACTGTACACTCGTGATACGCAATTTCTGACCAGAGACGAACGGCAGGGACCACATAGACACACATACCCTGCATTCGACCTCAGCCTCTATAGGTGTACTGGGTTTGGAAATGAGCAATACCAAGCGATTCGAAGTTTTCTGCTCCTCACACTCTGGTCAGAAATTATGTATCACTAGTGTACATTAGAGCGACTTTGCCCAAAAGTTAATAATTTTGTTTTCTGATGAATATCTATCAATAGATAAAAAATGAACATCATACGGTTAAGACGGTGGACGCTAGACTGTTAACAAACACACGAACAGATAAATAAATAAATATCCAGCACCGAAAACAATACACCGCTTCTTCGGGTCAGGGCGGTGTAATAACAATAATAATTTTATTATATATTGTCTTCGGAAATGTGTGAGATTGGTGGGTGTTAAATTCCTACTGTATGTAATAATAATAATAATAATAATAATAATAATAATAATAATAATAATAATAATAAGGGAAATGGGGTATTGATTGTTGGTGGGTGCCAAGTTAATACTATAAAACATACCTTCGTGGTCAATAATAATCATCCACATATGGGTATCACCAACAATTTTCTGTCTAATGTTTTCACGTTCACATATGATGTTATTGTTTTAAGTAGTGTGTAGCTGCTTGTATTAAATTAAAAGAAGGTAGTTAACGTGTATGTGTGTGTGTTATTGTTTTAAGTAGTGTGTAGCTGCTTGTATTAAACTAAAAAAAGGTAGTTAACCTATTTAATGGAAAGTTTATCATCTAAGGAACAGAGGGAAGCTGTCAAACTCTTTACGTGAACTACCCTACATGGATGATTATTTTTGATCCCGACAGTACCTACCTTTGATGAGTGTGTGGTTGTGTGTCGAGTTGGATGCAGCAACAGTGTGGTGGGAGTAATCGCACACCAGGAACCCCACCAGATAAGTCGACATAGGTAAGGTGGTGGCAAACGTATCCCACACCCAACCCGGCTGATCCTTTCTGTATAGAACGACAAAAATTATATGAGAGTAAAGCAAACACACACAAAAAACACCTATAGAATACCAACTTGTTGGACTTTTATACAATACGAACTTGTATTATTATAATTTATCCCAAACACAATTACACAATTACACACACACACACTAATAAGGAACTTGATATTGGCAGAAATTGACCATCTTTCATTTGGGATGTACCACCCATTCATGTGTCCAACTGTACATGAGATGGACGCGAATTTATGGTGCCAGCTGTACAGGTGGCCGAGGTCCATCCAGCGGTGTCAATGTTCACACAGAGAGTCAACCCGAAACAAAAGTAATGATCTCTCTGCTCGAGCTTTCATTGTGGGAGGGAGGGGGGTGGAGTTAAGGAGGGTAGGGGATGTCTGTTCACGTGAGGGGAAAAATAATTCTTGAGGAGGTGAGAGATGAATGGAATCTTAAATATCTGGTTATCACTTATCAGCCATTTAAATAATGACATTCATATCAATTATTAACATAATTAAAAAAGCTAGATAACTTTTTACTATTAGGATGAAACACAAGAACAACCGAGGTAAAATATTATAAAGTTTACTCGTCTTGTATGCACTACACGCTGTGAAATATTTGCACAATAATTGCATAAGAATCATGAACCAGAATGCTCTTTACTAAATGAAGCCAATGTGAATATCATCATATGGCTTGTGGTAAGTATTAACATCTCTAGCCTATTATCTAACAGTTTATGAATGTTTTGTTTGATATCAAGGCTCACATTGTCCCTCACGCAATAGAAGCCTTGCAATATTCTGAAGTCTCTTAATTACCTTGTTGTATTGAATATAATGATAACGTAATGTTGGATAATTAATTTTGTATCCCTTGGTTATATAGTCAGTCTTTTAGGTAAGAATAATAAATAAATATATAATCGAATACATTACAAAGTAAAACGTGCATTTGTATTATCTATCATATATATATATATATATATATATATATATATATATATATATATATATATATATATATATATATATATATATATATATATATATAATGGAATGATGGCTTACTTGGATAATTCTAAGTAAAAATGTCTCCATGATAAAATATCGAATTATACATAGTTTATCTGTTACGATACATTTATGGTACTCCATCTCCAATAGTTCCATAAATCATTAAGATAAAGAAAGACCTACAGCCACGGTTATTGGCGTCTGTCTTGTTCTTTCTCCCTCCACCAGCCCTTCCATACCCTCCCTCCTCCATTACTCGTCAGGTAGAAGCGACCCCATGATGAGTGTGCTCGTGTCTCCATCCCATCAGCTCGCCACTGTACGTACAGTCGGCGGCATAAGTCCTGTCGCCACACCTGCTTCACCGAGACCTGCAGTGTTCATGGACTCGAGATTATAAGTGTAGAAAACGTGTGTATTTCTCGAGTCCATGAACACTGCAGGTCTCGGTGAAGCAAGCGAGGCGACAGGACTTTTGCCGCCGACTGTACAGTCTGTTACAGTTCCGACTGGGCCACCCAGTATCGAGAGATCGTAGATGTGGCAGAAGTGTGAGTGTGCTCGAAAATTATACGGATCGTTAACACTCTCCCTCTGTAGTGAACATGACTCTGCCTCAAAGTTCATTCCATAGATGGCATTGTGTAGTTGTGGAAGGAATGTGGACTGTAGGGTTGAAGTTTCGGGAAAAAGATTTGCTCGTGCCAATGAGTCATGAACTCTCAAACAGAGTGGTTGAGGAATGCTATTATGGAAATTTAGAACCTATATTACACAATGGGCCGATTCCACAGTCGATTTGTTCCATCCCGAACGAAAACCATCCCCAACATGGTGATACTCCTAACAAATAAGCCTTTGGTAGCAGCTCAAACAAATCCCCAGGCACTTACCGGAAGGGTTGGTACACCTGAATGTTGGATATTGGCCATGGAACTATAACAAACTGGCGGTGAAATATGAATTGTCACCTGTGAACAGAAGGAACTTGGAAGAGAGAACACATAACGAGTTGACGATCACAATTTCTCCTCGTGATAATGCTCCTGGTGCTCTAAATTATCACCAGTTAATTTTAACTAAATAACATAAACCTTGATAAATACTGATGTTAAATATATTTAAAATATATAAATAATGTTTTAATAATACATTTATCTGCTGTCATAGCGGGTAATTTGATTTTAAATACCATACAAACTGTACAAATTATATACCTTACGAAAGATTGTTCATAGACGTGTCTACACTAGTGTTAATTTGAGTTATAATTAATTCCCTCTACTCAGTTCCAAGTACTTGTATAAAGTTATACCATAACAAATGTTTCATAGGCTAATTTATAATGAATTTGGAGTAACGTGTAGGAAGAACAATAGATGTAAAATAATGAAATGCTGTGATGCTTATATTGGCAGAGTTGAAGTCAGTGTTGCCAGGTCTGCTGGACGATTTCCCCAACTTCAACATCAGATTTTCCCTTTTTACCTCAAAATTTCCTGTTTACTCTTGAAGATAGTCGTATATTTCGTCTTGTAGAAATTTCCCCATTTACACTGCAATCTTTATATATAAAACAGAGTGTCTGTCTGTCTGTCTGTCTGTTTAGCCGCTATGCACAGCCACATCGTTTCACCGATAGTAATACTTTTTACATACGTTTTTTCACTGAGACCTGAGGAGTGTCTTGGCCCTATAATTTTTTCTTCTTCAATGATTAACCCCTTAAAAACGACTTCTTTCATCCCCCCCCCCCAGCTGACAAATGGGGGTAAAAAAATTCAAATTTCGACTTTCATTTAGGCTAAAGAAAAACTTGCAGAATATAAGAGCTTGAATTTACACACCAGGAACTGAAAACAGGACCCTTCTAGGTGTACACAAAAGCTTATAACAAGAGCATCAAAGTCTTTAAAAAAAAAATTTAGTCTCCTGAAAATCAAAGAAAACTTGCTCATGCTCTGCAAGAAAGAAAACGTAATACGATCAGACAGACTGTTTTATATATATATATATCTCTCCATGTGCATGTTCTTAGACAGACAGACAGACAGACAGACAGACAGACAGACAGAGACAGACAGACAGACAGACAGATAGATAGACAGAGACACAGACAGATAGATAGACAGAGACACAGACAGATAGATAGACAGAGACACAAACAGATAGATAGACAGAGACACAAACAGATAGATAGACAGAGACACAGACAGATAGACAGAGACACAGACAGATAGATAGACAGAGACACAGACAGATAGATAGACAGAGACACAAACAGATAGATAGAAAGAGACACAGACAGATAGATAGACAGAGACACAGACAGGTAGATAGACAGAGACACAGACAGATAGATAGACAGAGACACAGACAGATAGATAGACAGAGACACAAATAGATAGATAGACAGAGACACAAATAGATAGATAGACAGAGACACAGATAGATAGATAGACAGAGACACAGATAGATAGACAGAGACACAGATATATATATATATATATATATATATATATATATATATATATATATATATATATATATATATATATATATATATATATATATATATATATATATATATATATATATAGATATATAAATAGATAGAGATAGATAGAGATAGATAGATAGATAGATAGATAGATAGATAGATAGATAGATATAGATAGACATATAGAGATAGATAGACATATAGAGATAGATAGATATATAGAGATAGATAGATATATAGAGATAGATAGATAGATATAGATAGATAGATAGATATAGATAGATAGATAGATATAGATAGATATAGATATAGATAGATATAGATAGATAGATATAGATAGATAGATATAGATAGATAGATATAGATAGATAGATATAGATAGATAGATATAGAGATAGATAGATAGAGATAGATATAGATATAGATATAAATATAGATATAGATATAGATATAGATAGATATAGATATAGATATAGATAGATATAGATATAGATAGATATATATATAGATTGATTGATAGATAGATCCCCGGACAACGTCGGGTATCCCTGCTAGTAATCTTAATATAATGTCTCCATTGCTACCTCTTTTCTAGGGAAATTTTCCCATATTTAGCAACACTGGTTGTAGCAGCAGCAGACGACAGACGTGAACTTACTGCGATCATCAAAATTATCGTAAAAATAATACAATATCGCTGTTTTTCCTTTTTTGTGGATGCCTTCTATAGAAAACAATGGACATGCGTTATACAATGAAAAATAATCATTTGATATGAAAATAATATAAATATTTTCATTAATATATAATTGGTAAGCTCGATTGGGGAGGTATACCCGGTACCAAAGATCCATCACCAAAGTTCCAATAATGCTTATGATTTTGGTTGGATCCCGAACAAACTGGGTCCTGAAAAACGACTGTGGAATCGGACACGCTACCAAAAGTATTTGTTTGTTGGCTAACAAACAAATAATGACGACTGTGGAATCGGCCCAATGAGTAGGTGAAGCTAAAGTAAAGTTGTTCGTAGCCTGAAAAGTGAATATTTCTTCTTAATGGTTATCATGTTTAGTATACAACATTGCTCAGCCGTTCTGACAGAGCTCACGTCTCGTTGCCACGTTTGTTATCTTGTTTGTTTACCAACTAGAATCAGGCAGATAGGTTGTTTACTTTGTCCATCATATTTTGGTAAGCATACTTTGAGATCACCTTTGATTTCGTATTTTATTTGTAAATCAAGTTACAAACTTACAATGTATTACATGCATAGTAAAATTCCTACGATCTCTCGATACTGGGTGGCCCAGTCGGAACTGTAACAGACTGTACAGTTGGCTCCACTCCTGCGTTTCTCCCTTGTTGTTGCCAATGTTGGGCCAGTCAGAAATTCGAATCCCGATTCAAAAGTTAAAAAATTCGAAACATTCATATCTTTTACTCTAAGGATATGAATGTTTCAATTTTTTTTAACTTGTGGATCGGGATTCGAATTTCTGACTGGCCCAACATTGGCAACGCGAGGGGAGAAACGCAGGAGTGGAGCCAACTGTACATTCCTCCTCCAATATCTCCCCCACCACAACCACACACCGCTATCTATGGAATGGATTTGAAGGCTGCTTCTGGTTCACAACGGAACATTTGAATTGACCATCGGATTATTTTTCGAGCATGTACAAACGAACAAACACACACACTGCTGCCACATCTACAATATTTCACTGTCTGGCCGAGCAGTCCCGAGTCTGGTTGACCGAAGCAACGCAGATGCTCGAACCCCCAAATGGGAGTCAGGGTGTTAGTGAAATCTGTTTCTTCTGGTACTGTAGTAAGATGATGCCTCTATTGTTTGTATACAACATACAATACATGTTCTGGAATTACACACACAAACTGTACGAATATAAATTATCCTCTATCGAAAAACACAAACACACAATAATCTATAGTGAAATGTAAATTATTATTATTTTGTTGTAATCGTGCTGCCACCACAACACCGGGGTTTTGGTGCCCCTTCAGCTATTCTGTCGCTATAGGACCTTGATGTTGCGGCGCTTAATATCCATCAATCAAATCCAGCCCAATACCTGTGGCCCGGTGTTGGACTGGCAGCAATGTGCACGGACTTGTTCTACCACACATTTACAAACAAACTAATAATTTCACATTTCACTATAAAATATTGTTTGTTTTTTTCGATGGAGGATATATTATTCCTAAAGTGGAATTTAGGAACATGCTGTATGAAGCCATCGTACCTGTACAACCACACCATCGTAAACACCATGAATATAAAGCCATCGTACCTGTACAATCACACCATCGTAAACACCATGAATATAAAGCCATCGTACCTGTACAACCACACCATCGTAAACACCATGAATATAAAGCCATCGTACCTGTACAATCACACCATCGTAAACACCATGAATATAAAGCCATCGTACCTGTACAACCACACCATCGTAAACACCATGAATATAAAGCCATCGTACCTGTACAATCACACCATCGTAAACACCATGAATATAAAGCCATCGTACCTGTACAACCACACCATCGTAAACACCATGAATATAAAGCCATCGTACCTGTACAATCACACCATCGTAAACACCATGAATATAAAGCCATCGTACCTGTACAACCACACCATCGTAAACACCATGAATATAAAGCCATCGTACCTGTACAACCACACCATCGTAAACACCATGAATATAAAGCCATCGTACCTGTACAACCACACCATCGTAAACACCATGAATATAAAGCCATCGTACCAGTATAACCACACCATCGTAAACACCATGAATATAAAGCCATCGTACCAGTATAACCACACCATAGTAAACACCATGAATATAAAGCCATCGTACCAGTATAACCACACCATCGTAAACACCATGAATATAAAGCCATCGTACCAGTATAACCACACCATCGTAAACACCATGAATATAAAGCCATCGTACCAGTATAACCACACCATCGTAAACACCATGAATATTCTTGTATACGATGCTGTATAAAGCTATCGTACCAGTACAACCACACCATCGTAAACACAATGGATATTGTTCAATA
This sequence comes from Petrolisthes manimaculis, assembly GCA_034508575.1. Taxonomy (NCBI): domain Eukaryota; kingdom Metazoa; phylum Arthropoda; class Malacostraca; order Decapoda; family Porcellanidae; genus Petrolisthes; species Petrolisthes manimaculis. The sequence continues at coordinate 389,223 of JAWZYT010000811.1, forward strand.
CATTATGTTACATAGTGTTGATACCATCGTACCAGTACCACTTCATCGTATGCACCATGTGTATAGTTCATTACATATGTTACTTACATAGTGTTGATACCATCGTACAAGTACCATATCATTATTCATTACATATGTTATATACTTACATTATTCATTACATATGTTATATACTTACATTATTCATTACATATGTTATATACTTACATTATTCATTACATATGTTATATACTTACATTATTCATTACATATGTTATATACTTACATTATTCATTACATATGTTATATACTTACATTATTCATTACATATGTTATATACTTACATTATTCATTACATATGTTATATACTTACATTATTCATTACATATGTTATATACTTACATTATTCATTACATATGTTATATACTTACATTATTCATTACATATGTTATATACTTACATTATTCATTACATATGTTATATACTTACATTATTCATTACATATGTTATATACTTACATTATTCATTACATATGTTATATACTTACATTATTCATTACATATGTTATATACTTACATTATTCATTACATATGTTATATACTTACATAGGTGTGGAGTGGAGTAGCGGCATGTTGGAGAGAGAGGTCATGTGTTGAGGTCTAGCGAGGTGGATGTCAAAGGTGGCCTTGAGAGCAGGTTCATCAAAGCAAGGGAAGGCCCGGCGAGCATCAGATGGAGAGAACTGAGTTGCTGCCACCACCCTGTTCACAAGCACACACAGTTAGGCCCGTAGTTTTAAAACATTTGAGGGCCCTTACTGGAGCTCTATGAACCCTCCAAATAATCCAGGCCACAAAACGCTTCAGTGTTTCGAATAGGGAATCTATTGCCTGGAGTAGTTTGGAGGGTTCATAGAGCTCCAGTAAGGGCCCTCAATTTTTCTTAAACTACGCGTGTTAGTCACCAGCCATTATAATAACTATCCACTATCATAGTATAATCAATACCCTGTGGCCTTACAGATGTTCTAAAATGAAAAATATATATATATAAATATAAGAAATAAAATACTGGGAGATAATAAAGTTGATACAGCTGTTACTTCATCACGTCAAAGAGGAATGTGAGGTTTACTCCATGTCAAATATTTGAGAAGTCCACACTTATCAGGGCCAGCCAAGCCTTCAGAAACAAGCAGGATATATAAAAACCCTCACCTTGTACTGCCTTGATCATCAGTGTAAGTGGAGCGATAAAACCCCACCAATTTATCGTTGAGGAAGCCTTGAAAATCCATACTAATGTTCCAGGTGGTGTTGGGTGAGAGGTGTGTGTTGAGGTGAGCAGTGTACAGCTGAAGTAGTGGGTTGTAGGTCTGTCTAACCACTTCAACACCAACACCAACACCTTCTCCTTTCCTCGTTACCTGCATGGGGAAGGGGTATACGAGAACGTTTATTCATGGTGTTGGCGATGGCGTGGTAGCGGTACGACGGCTCCATAGACCAACAACACAATACTCTTAACAACGACAACAACAACGCCTTATCCATTTCTTGTTGTCCCCTGCACTCGTTAAAGAGAGAGAGAGAGAGAGAGAGAGAGAGAGAGAGAGAGAGAGAGAGAGAGTTGTCAGTTTAACGCCACCTTCTCCTTTCGTCATCATGCATGGGTGGGTTAGTAGGAATGAGAATTAAGAGGAATCAACCTAAATTTAACTTTCCTTCCTTCCTTCCTTCCTTGGAGAGGCAGATATTTTTGTAGTGATAGCTATTTTATGTAAATAATATGATCTAATATTATTTTCCACTATTAAAGGAGAGAAACGCTTAACTGTAACCCTGTAGGAACCCGGGTATGTACAGCTCCGGACAAAACTCTCTCGACTTGGTTCAAGGGCGTAGCCAGAAAAAATTATTGGGGGGGGGGGGGCCAACTCGTTCATTAAGAATACATTTTGGTAATTTAAGTACTCTGGAAGCATAGTTATAGAAGCTTGACAACTTTGTGGTCATTCAAGAAAATACGGGTATTAAAATTAACACCTGTAACCTGTGAAAAATTACTTAACAATTGTTGTAAACAAGCTGCATTTTTGAGGAATTGGGGGGGGCCATGGCCCCCATGGCCCCCCCTCTGGCTACGCCCTTGACTTGGTTGGCAGCATTTGGCAACTCTGAATCTTGAGAGAAGCACAAACTACTGTACACTGGCTCTAAGTATACTATCATACATACATACATACACAGGTCCTCCCACTGATAGCACACATATACACACACACTGAATATTAAGATTTAGTGAAGAGTCTCCCCTAACTCCAACCCCCATCACCCTATCAGATGCCAAATGCTGCCATACGAGTCGAGAGTTTTGTCCGGAGCTGTAAGTACAGTCGCGGTCAATAATAATCATCCACATATGGGTATCTCAAACAATTTACTGTCTAATATTTTCACGTTCACATAATTATGATGTTATTGTTTTAAGTAGTGTGTAGCTGCTTGTGGTAAATTAAAAGATGGTAGTTAACCAATTTATTGGAAAGTTTATCATCTAAGGAACAGAGGGAAGCTGTCAAACTCTTACGTGAGTTACTCCTATATGGATTATTATATTTGACACCGACTGTATATTGTAATGTGGTCAATGCTATAAGGGATTTGGCGCCCCTTCGGCTCCAGTCACAAGCTTTCAGTTCTTCAAGTGTCCCCCTTTTCTTTTTATTTCTTTTATGTTTGCTGTCTCACCTCTCTATCAGTTTCTTACTTACTTTCTTCTGGCGCTATATGATATCAATCAATGTATCCATCTTAACTGTATATTGTTGAGTAAGGGCCCTCAAATGTTTTAAAACTACGAGTGTGAGTCCTCCAAGCTATGTGGTGAAACAGATCCATCCCCTATTAGTAACACAGAAGGGATTGGTTTCGTGGACGAATCAGTGGACCGACAATTCACCAAAATATGTTTCCCTCTTAAGGGAGTAATTCGCTTAATTAGGTTACTGTACACTTGTGATACATAAATTCTGACCAGAGTGTGGGGAGCAAAAAACTTCGAATCGCCTGCTATTGTTCATTTCCCCACCCTGTACACCTATAGAGGCTGAGTTCGAATGCAGGGTGTGTGTGTGTGTGTGTGTGGTGCCTGCCGTTTGTCTCTGGTCAGGGATTATCTATCACGAGTGTACATGGAGTGCCTTGATTCCTCCAAAGTATATATGCCACGAAACAGGACCAAATGAACACAAAATAATGGTGTTCTGTTGTTGCTGGGAATAGTTTAGAGGATTCAGTTACTCCAGATTTACCAACACAGAATTTCCGCCTTAATTAAAATAAATGTAATGTTATAGAAATAGACCAATGGTTATAGAGTTAACAAGACTTGGCAATCAACATAAATTTAAGTTGAGTGTATCATGCTGGGAATGGGAACATTTTATTGTTTTTAGGACCATTCATTTATTTTATCACTAAGGGTTATTATTATAGTGTGTTAGTGAGCAGTAGTAGACTCTATGAACGTTATCGTAAGGGTCAATATTATATAGTGTTCGTATGCAGTATTAGACTCTATGAGCGTTATCGTAAGGGTCAATATTGCATAGTGTTAGTGTACAGTACTAGACTCTATTTCCTCGCCCTTTCTTTCTATCTCATTCATACTTTTTTACTACTTATCACTAATCACTTTATCATTCCACTGTACCACTCTTAGGACTATTTTATGACTTTAGCATTAGGTTAACCTTATTACTTTAACACTTGTAGAATCACTATTATTTTATAATTAGAATAATCTTTTTACTTTAACACTTGTAGAATCACTATTATTTTATAATTAGAATAATCTTTTTACTTTAACACTTGTAGAATCACTATTATTATATCGTTAGAATAATCTTTTTACTTTAACACTTGTAGAATCACTATTATTTTATAATTAGAATAATCTTTTTACTTTAACACTTGTAGAATCACTATTATTATATCGTTAGATTAATCTTTTTACTTTAACACTTGTAGAATCACTATTATTATATCGTTAGAATAATCTTTTTACTTAACACTTGTAGAATCACTTTATTATTATTATCATTAGAATTATCCTTATTACTTTATAGTTTTTAGAGTAATTTTACTATTTTATCATTAGGTTAACTTTATTACATTATCACTTCAAAAAGAGTTTATTACTTAATGGTATTACTTAATGGGGACTAAGGGGGTGCGGGAATAGGAGGACAGACTTGGGGGGGGGGGGGTAGAAAGCCTGTCCCCCCTATTCCCGCACCCTCCTAAACCTCAACCCCCCCAAGCCTGTCCCCCTACTCCTGCACCACCCAAAAAACAACCAAGCCTGTCCCCATACTCTTGCACCCCCCCAAAACCCCCCAAGCCTGTCCCCCTATTCCCACACCATCTTAATTTTAACTGACCTTTACTGTGTTATTGTTGGTTATAATATCAGCCATATTGAGGACCACTTTATCCGTCCCGTGTTGGACCCTGAAGTGGACCTGGAGGGTACCATGGATGGAGAGGTTGCCGGTAAGGAAGGGTTGGAGGTGGAGGGTGTAGTGGAGGGGTTCCAAGGAGGGGGGGAGGCGGCCTGATACTGATGACCAGTCCTCTTCAGTCTGACCATCAGGTGGTGTTGTGTTCTGAGTGGGTGACAATTAGTACAAGACAGTACAGTACAAGATTATATCAAAACTGTAGTTATTTCTTGATTCTGTATATATATATATATATATATATATATATATATATATATATATATATATATATATATATATATATATATATATATATATATATATATATATATATATATATATATGCAGAAACCTCACTTCTAACCATCTAACCATCTCATGAAGGTGAATAAATCAGTATTTATATCAATGTATTTAAGGGCATATAGGATTTCGGATCCTGAATATTTAGGTGCATAAATTAAAACAATTTTAAAAATTGGACAGACATTAAAATACCAAGTGAATATTTTTAATCTGTGTCATAATACAGCAAAGAAAAAGTTTTCATTACGTAAGAAATTAGAGGTTACCTCGCCAGCCAAATGGCAAAATACTTGTTCTTCCATTCCATGAAAACTTTCTTGATTGTATTCAGGTACTGAAGAAACTCAATGTATGTACAAGTCGTTTTTAAAGATGATAATTAAGTTCAAAAAGCTCATCAAGAATAATCTAGAAAATGACTCTGGTGTAATATATAAAATTCCATGTAGCGACTGTGACCAGTTTTATATAAGACAGTCTGGTAAATATTTAAAAACTAGAGTATCACAACATAAATATAGCGTCAAGGTGTTTAAGTTTAAGTTTTTGGGTCCCGCAGAGGGCTGCTCGTGGGCAGCATAATATGCGGGGGTTGTGCGGGGGATTTAGGGATCCAGGGTAGGATTAGGAAGGGGGTTAGGATGAGGGTGGATTGAGGTGGGACAACAAAGTAGTGGATTATTTCAACATAAAGCTATCAATGATCCTCATATTAACTGGGCTGGTTCTAAAGGCAAAATGTTTCTATGAAAGAAATGTCATCGAATCTTGTATGATTTCTATACCTATTATAAAAATGTAAAGATGAGCTATGGTCATTTCAAGTGTTGACAGATTTAGTAATAAAGAGATTCCCGACAGACTACTCTGTGCAGGTGAGGTGAGGTAAGGTGAGGTGAAATGAGGTTTCTTTTAGCTCCACCTTCATATATATATATATATATATATATATATATATATATATATATATATATATATATATATATATATATATATATATATATATATATATATATATATATATATATATATATATATATAAATATATATAACGCCACAGCAGCAGTAACCAAGGTTGTCGCCGAAGACTCAGTAGGCTTTATAACCCACATGGGAATAACAACCAAGCCCCTCAACCCTGCACAGGAATGAGCAACTCCACAGGCAACCAAACAGGAATAAACAACTGTGGGACAACACTCCAACAAGGAGGTTAGCCACCGTCGACAGGGTATGGGCTGTGACTACTCACTGAGTCAACTATGAGCCGACCACCCAGCTCTATGTACCGGTTAATCTTCATGTATATTCAATATCTATTTCACATGTAAACCTACAATGTACTCACATGTAGTCGCGGTCAAATATAATCATCTATATAGGGGTAACTCACGTAAGAGTTTGACAGCTTCCCTCTGTTCTTTAGATGATAAACTTTCCAATAAATAGTCTAACTACCATATTTTTTAAATTTAATATAAACAGCTATCATCATCATCACCCCGGGTTTCCCCTCAAGGGGGGTCGGGTCGCCTCGACACTGCTCTCCACATTACCCGGTCACCAACTCTATTTAGGTCAACCTGTCTGCCATCATCTCTAACGCAATCCATCCATCGCTTCCTCGGTCGGCCTCTCCTTCTTGTGCCCACTTCTCTGCATTCTGCTGCCCATCTCACCAGGTCATCCTCAGTTTTCCTCACGTGTCCATACCATCTCAGTCTGCTCTCTCTTATTTTCTCTCTCATTTCCACGACCTTTACCTCCTGTCTTATATTTTCGTTTCTCATTCTGTCCCTTCTCGTCACTCCTCTAATTGCTCTCAAATATCTCATCTCAGCCACTTTCAGCTTCTTAATGTGCTCTTCTTTCACTGCCCATGTATCTGCTCCATAGAGGGCTGCTGGTCTTACCATGGTCCTGTACACTTGAGCCTTGAGCCTCAACGGCATTCGTCTGTCATAGATAACCCCACTCACGTTCCTAAATGCATTCCCCATCCCTTGTAGCCTTGCTTGCACTTCTCTTTCCAGGTCTCCACTATAAACACTATAAACAACTACCCACTACTTAAAACAATAACATCATATGTGAACGTGAAAACATTAGACAGTAAATTATTTGAGATACCCATATATGAATGATTATTATTAACCGCGACTGTATCATAATGTTTGCATAATGTCAGATACAACACTTACTAAGCACAAGTTCACCTAGGGAACATGCCCTGGGAGTAAGAGCTGTTTTTCATAAGTACTGTACCTAATAAGAATCAGCAGATAGGACAATTTGGGTCACTAGATCCCTACTGAGTCTTGTTCACTATATAGTTAACACCCCTAGTCCAACTCGCTGTACAAGAAGCTTGGTTCTTTAATATACCCCTGTTAAAACTCAGAAGTTTATCACTTTGTTACACACAACCTTGTCTCCGAAGAAATAACACCACTCTATCACCGTTACCGCATCATCGTATCCTGGGTATCTACAACCTGAACATTTGGATACGAAACAAGGCAAACAAACAACCGTAAAGTGAAAACCAAGTAACGACGAGCAACAGAAGACAGGAGAGAGAAGACAGAAGGAGAAAGTGACAGCCAGGAGCAGAGGCAAGAGGCCAGAGGTGTTTACATTAATTAAATTCCACTGCATCAGCAAACAAGTACAACAGCACCACGTACCCTACGTACCCTACTCTCTCGCACCTCTCCCACCACTACACACACTACTATCACCAGTGGCATTCTGCGTGAACTGGAGGACTCGGTGAAAGACTTCCAATGTATTCTAGATCTTGGGCTTGGTAACGACAGGACGACTACCCAGTTAACAACACCAACAACATCTATTCATCCACTCATGGTCATATGTAGTATAGGTATATTTTAACAATTACATAATAATAATAACACCCATCACACCTACTACTATACGTTTCAGCGACGGACAGACGCTCTTTTTGGTGAATATCTCCTAAATGAATCTTTGTATAAGTATAATATTTCAGCACACTATCTTTAACATCCGGGCGTAATTTATGACTGACATACCGTATTACTATATGTGTTATGTTAGGAGTTTACTGAGTGATATTAAGCACAATCCAGTCATCATATTTAAGGCGTTATAGAGAATCGGACGAGTGTGGGGTACTCGTGTAGCCCCTCCACCAACACCCAAAACACCCCCCACACCACTCCTTCCTTCACTACCCCACACTTTCCTTCGAATGCGTCAATATGACTGGCCAGCTTTGTGTTATTTTTCACAAGTAAACTCCTCGCATAACACATATAGGAATATGGTATGTCAGCCATAAATTAGGCCCGGATGTTAAAGGTAATGTGATGAAATATTATACTTATACAAAGATTCATTTAGGAGTTATTCACGAAAAACAGTGTCTGTCCGGCGCTGAAACGTATTAGTAGTAGGGTAACTATATAAATATAATATAAATATCTCCTCATTATATTATTATTCTATGTCTGCATAATTAGAGTACTATATGTGTAAGCCTTCACGTATATAACAGAATTTAATGTCCCTTGTGAATTCCCTTGGCATTGTGACAGGTGATGAATGAGAGAAAGCTTAGCAGTATTTGAAATTAGTGAAAGTCTAGTTGATTTAAGGGTGTGTGGGAGTAGGGGACAGGCTTGGGGGGTTTGGGGGGGTGCAGGAGTAGAGGGACAGGCTTGGGTATTTTTTTTGGGGGGGTTAGGGGGGTGCGGGAATAGGGGGACAGGCTTTCTACCCACCCCAAGCCTGTCCCCCTATTCCCGCACCCCCCAGTCCCCCACCAAGCCTGTCCCCTACTCCCACATCCCCTTAACTGATATAACTAATTTGAGTATAAGTACAGTAGACAGCGTATACTCTTCTAGGAGAAAAAATATCCTGGCGTTAAATTTGGACGTAAAAGACGACCGAGTAATACCACATTATACTAATTCTTCTTCTCTCGTAAAATCTAGTTCATTAACCGATTGTTTACTAAAAGTGAAAATGAAAACACTCAGGCCATAAAACAAAACCTCATACTACTTCTTTTCCCATTAAAATATCACCTGCTATACGTTTCAGCGACGGCCAGACGCTGTTTTTCGTAAATATCTCCTAAATGAATATTTGTACAAGTATAATATTTCAGCACACTACCTTTAACATCCGGGCGTAATTTATGACTGACATACCGTATTACTATGTGTGTTATGTTAGGAGTTTACTGAGTGATATTAAGCACAATCCAGTCATCATATCTAAGGCGTTATAGAGAATGGAATGAGTGTGGGTCGGGTACTCGTGTAACCTTCCCCTTCCACCCCCACCCCGAACACCCCCCACACCACTCCTTCCTTCCCTACCCCAATATTGCATTATCCATCTCCCCGTTTCACTCTTCATCCCCTTATATACACAATCCCCCTCCCATCTTTGATTTTTTTTCTTATTCCAATTACATACATAAATAATAGTTACATATGACAGTATGTATATAGGTAATGCCAGTACATAGTGTTCACTTGGTTGACCATTAGGACTACAAACATGGACCTTCTATATACTATATGTACCGTATGTAAACATGCTGATGTATAGTAATTATCAATGTGAAATACGTCTTGCCTCTATGGAATTGTACTGTACAGTCTCCTCCATTTCCACTTTCACCAGTTCAGCGTTGCCAACGTATACACCCGGCATCGTGTGAGCTACCAGATCCGACTCTCACATTCAAAACACCTGCCAGTGAGAGTAAGGGTTGATGACAGATGTTTCGGATGCGAGAGTCGGAACTGAGAGCTCACACGATGCCGGGTGTATACGTTGGCAACGCTGAACTGGTGAAAGTGGAAATGGAGGAGACTGAACCATACTCTTAGTTAATAATTATACCTATACATCTACATCTACATAACATTCTAATATATAATACAGTGATGGGAAAAATAGGGAGGGACACGAGTGATGAGGGAGGCGAGGAGCTAGGGGGAGAAGAGGAGGGATAACGAGGGCGAGAAGTAGTTGTGGTTAGGAATGGTTTGGGAGGGTGTTGGGGGGCCACACTTTCCTTCGAATGCGTCAATATGACTGGCCAGCTTTGTGTTATTTTTCATGAGTAAACTCCTCGCATAACACATATAGGAATATGGTATGTCAACCATAAATTAGGCCCGGATGTTAAAGGTAGTGTGCTGAAATATCATACTTATACAAAGATTCATTTAGGAGATATTTACGAAAAACAGCGTCTGTCCGTCGATGAAACGTATAGTAGTAAAACCAGACGATGGTGTACTGTCTTACTCTAAGGCTTTAAAATACTCTCCCATCACAGTGTCATAATGGCTACAAACTCATCACAAACTATTAACGTTCTACTACAAGCACACACAGTTAATGAGTTCACTGGGGAATATATTAATAATTATAACATTTATACATTTTCTGCGGGTTTGTTAGGACAACAAGGTTCCAGCAGGAATCACATATATATAATAAAGACAAGATAAAGCTATGTTCAAGGTCATATTAAACCAGATTTAGCTGCTTATGCACGGTTGACCACGACTGCATTCACTGATCCAAATAATTTAATTAACTAATTTCAATTAATTTTGTGAAGTTCTCATTGATGGTTTTGGAGGAGGTCAGTTTGGAGGTCCACTAGCATGGGTACACGGAATGGTTGGAACAGCTATAGACATCAAGTACGGCTCTAGCGTTACCTGCTAGATCAACCATTAGCGATACTATACAACTCTTACAAGGGTCAGAATGGTTTGATGGAAAGGGTAACGTTAATGAAGGGGGAAACTGTATACCAGATAATTGAGTACATACAGTGTGTTTTGCTCTTAAGGACCCTGTGATCGTGTATGAAAATTGGATGCTTCTGATTCCTCCTGACTATGCCACGAAACAAGATCCTTCCATTTAGGTGGTGTTTCGTGGCAGGAATTGAAGGACTCATTTATCTCCAATTTTCTGACTACATCACAGGGTCCATAACAGAAGAATCCAGACTTGAAACCGTCAAACTAGAGTATAAACCACAGGATAGATTGGCTAAATGTACAGCTAAGGTTATTAATTAAGTCACAAACTGTATAATAAGCCAAGGTTCCAGAGATTAGAACTTAAATGATGTATCAATATCAAACTTATTACCATACTACTTATCATGATGTGGATAATTAAAAAGGGTGATATAATAATATCTATATTATTGTGTTTTGCATTGTAATAAGGATTTGTATTCTGCCCTCTGATAATAATTTTATTTGTATGTGTATTATTTCTCTGTCCGCTAGAGAGCTTTGGCTCAGCGGGTTAATGCCCTAATATTCATGTCATACTTATTTATTTTAATGTAACAAAAATGTTATTCTGGGCAATAAACAGTCAATCAATCATTATAAACAAAGAGCCTTTAAATGTACAGCCGAGCTCGTAAATTCGCGACCACGTACTAAGATGTCTATGTCATTTGAGCTGATAACATTTATATGGGAAGGAATCAGAGTAGGTGAAACATAGTAGAGTGACATGATACAATCTTTCACCTACAATAACACCTTCCTCACACAGTGTTACCAGTTCAGATGACACAAACATTTGGGGACGTGGTCGCGAATTTACGGGCTCGGCTGTACAACTCGCCAGCAGTGCCGTATGGACTGGGGCTCACACCTATTCAAAGATGTAGCACTACTGTGATTATTTAGCTGGAAACAATCCACGTGTGTGAGATGGAGTATCCTCGATACACTATAGCATATGAAGTGAACTTTGTTGCTCCAGAAACTAAATCACTTAAATATCTTAATTAAACATGTGAGCCCCTGTACCACGCGGCAGTGCTGGCGACTGTACACTTCTACGTCAGCATGGTGACATATCTGTAGGGTGGTGGTGGGAGTCGGTGCTTGGTGAGTTGTAGAAGATGAAGAAGATTTTTTTACGCCTATAGACTCGTGTTGGTCATTAAGGCAGTCAGTCTTGTTACATCAAGGTTGCTATCCTTGTTTTTACAGCCATAGGGGCTTGGGAAAATTGTCCATGGTGAGTTGTTACTAGTTATTTGTGGTTGCGAGGCTGGGGAATTGAGGATGGGGTAAGAGGAGGAGTGGGAAGGAGGGGGGGAGCATTAGGGGTTGGCGGTGGGGAGGGTTGTTGTTGTCCCAACCAGGATGGAGGGATTTTAATGTTGGGGAGATTGTTGTAGGCCAGGAGTTCAGGCAGTAGTTTGGAGAAAACCTGAAAATCATGGCCTGCCTTAACCCATTCCCATCCGACCTCAATTTACCTATTTGCTTTCACGTGTGGTTACCTGTGGTCAAGGCCTATACAGACAGGTCAGCCCAAGGCCAATATATATATATATATATATATATATATATAATATTACTTCATGACATATTGTGGTATACTGCACATACATACGGTGTATTACTTGTAATCTGAATGCTTGGAAAAGGATAATGACAAACAGACATACTCAATAGCCTACACGGAAATTGTTTCATTACATCAATTGTTTTAATATATGTATATCATGTACAGTTGGGGAATAATGTATCTGAACACTGTTGGCAGCTTCTGGCAACATCCCCAAAAGTAAACACGTCAATGAGAGAAAGTCTTTATGAATTGAAGGATAACTTTTATTTCACTGTCTGTGGTTGGTCGACGTCACCCAATATCAGTTATCATTATGTAGTAATAAATAAATGTTATCGATTCCTAACGTGTTTATCACTGACATTGTTACCAGAAGTCGTCAACGGTGTCCAGATACTTTGTTCCCCAACTGTACAATTAGCACCAACATCATTACTGTCGTTACTTTTCCTACCTTCAGTTTTGCCATTTTCCTAATAACCTTTCTTGACGAAGTTATTTCTCTGTTTAATATTCTAATGCGAAAAAATATGCGGCACTTTACAAAAATTCAACTACATTCATGGGTAAGTCCATGGCCCAGGTATGGGTAAGTCACTGTATTTGGCAATTTCCTGCTCTAAGAGATTTCTCTCCATGAAAACACTTAAAATATGTTTCCATTTCCTGCAGTTGTTTGAAAAACACACAAACCGTGTTTGTGTGTTGTTTAAAGAATTATATACTAATATGAAAATATGGGTTAGTCTACCAATAAAGAGTCCCGGTTGCCCAGTACATTCTCTTTGATCAAAATATTAGCAGAGTCACCCCTAAAAAACAAAACCTCCCGTCTACGTCACACTTTAGCCAATGGTTTGACCTGGTATATTTTGGCCTTGGGCTGACCTGCAGTGTTGCCGTTTTGTAGAATTTTGCTGAGAAACGTAGAAAAATAGCGACATCTGGCAACTGATCGTAGAATATTTTTCTACATCCACACTAGGCAAAGAAACCAAATTAAAAACTAAATATATAATTTGTAAAAACTGTCCTTACATCAATGGAAATAAATACTGATAAAAGATGATGTTTTTCATCATTAAATAAGTGCTTAGAATTATATTTAGCACTAATTATAATGGACGTTTTCGGGTTCTTCTGTGTGTAGAATATTATTCTACAAAATTAAATTAAGCATTTTCATGGGAAAGCAGCATAAAAATATTTGTTTAAATATTTTTACAAATTCTTTACGGTATGGAATTGCATTGTACGTATAAATTCATTAATAACATATAAATTATGAACCAATTTATGTCAAATCAAGACAGATACTGTAAACATATTTGAAGCAGATGTCAGTTCCCTGGGTGCATTCACATAGAAGACATCATCCAAGGTGCTCCAGAGCTACAATACAAACTTTAGATTTCTCGCCGACATATTTCCCTCAAACTCCGGTAAGTGTTAATAGGTAAACATTACCTTTTTATTGAAAATTGTAACTTTTTACGAGTGTAATGAAAATAGAGAAGTTATCCATTATAACTTTTAACAAATTATACGGCACTTAACAGAAAACGGAATGCCTTCCTATAACTCTTGTAAATTGACATATTTGATATTGTTTTCAGATTGACATGGCTGGTAAACGCAAAATAAGGGATGAATGGTTACACATGGACGATTTTAGACCATGGCTAGAAAAAGTAGATGGTGATCCAACTAAAGCCTACTGCAACAAATGCCAAAAGACGTTTTCTGGGGATCTTACAACAATAAAACGTCACAAGGTAAGGCAACCTTTTCATTTAATCATAGGTTAAAAGAACCAATCATGGCATATTATGAAAAATAATTAAGCAATATTAAACATACACCTAGAAAAATGATCATTTCCTGTCCCACAGAAAACACAAATTCATGCAGCCAGCTCAAGTCAAGAATCTCGTCAAGAAGACTAGCAGGGATGTCAAGATATTCGGTATAAAATAAACCTAGCATATGTATTATTAATATGTTTCATGGCCGAACACAATTTACCTTTCCTCATTGCTGACCATATGACAGATCTTTTTAAAACAATATTTCCCGACTCTGCCATTGCCCAGGGATTACACATGAAAAGAACAAAGTGTACAGAAATTACAAAGAAACTTGGTTTAGTTATCTCAGAAGAGTTCGTGAGAGATTTGAGGCAGCATAAATTTTCCATAATTATTGACGAGTCAACTGATGTCAGTGCAACCAAATGTCTTACGGTGATAGCAAAATTTTAAAATTCAGCCAAAGGAATAATTGTTACAAAAATGCTAGATTTAATTAACATTTATGGTGACAGTATGCAAACGACTGGATGTTCTGGCCAGTCACTGTATAACATGGTTATTGAAACTTTAAATTTTCATGATATTCCCCTGAATAATTTGGTTGGTTTTGCTGCAGACGGAGCATCGAACTTAATGGGAGAATCAAACTCTTTATGCAGTAGGTTAAGGGAAAGCTTTCCAGGGATTACAATTTTAAAATGTATTTGTCATTCTCTCCACTTGTGTGCTCCCGAAGCAGCTAAGACTCTTCCCAGACATTGTGAAGATTTGATTGGAAGTATTTATACCTATCTTGCTCACAGTGCCAAACGCAAATATGAATTTAAACAATTTCAAACCTTACTAGACATAAAACCACACAAAATTCTCCATCCAAGTCAAACACGTTGGTTGTCACTCCATCACGCTGTAGAGAGGATATTAGAACAATGGGATGCATTGAAAGAATATTTTTCAGTAATGGAAAAGAAAGAAAGATTAAGAAGTGTAACACTAATTTTAAAAGATATCAATGACCCCTCTGTGTTTCTTTATCTAAATTTTTTAAAATTTATTTTACCAACATTGACTAGTCTAAATTTGTTGTTTCAGAGGGAGACTCCAACAATCTTTCATGTTAATTTTCATCTTAACAGATTGTATAAGACAACACTGCAATATTTTTGTCAGAAGGAACTACTGGATAAATCTGAAATTTACACCCTTGATCCAGCTAACAGTACTAACCATGTACCATTAAACAATATATATTTAGGTTCATATGTTCTTGGATTATTGCAAAAAGAGGAATTTAACAGCAACATTAAAATGGTAGAAGATGTGAAGGAAAGATGTAGGTTCTTTATGATTAAATTGTGTGAGGAAATTAAAAAAAGATTTGAATTAAATGACCCACTATGGCAAATGACATCATATCTTATTCCTGATAAATTCATTGACTCAAGATCGCGGGATATGATGCCTTCATTGTATCCTCTTGTAGAATGTTTACCAAGAATATATACCGGTGATATACAAGTCCTTGATAATGAATGGAGACATTTAGACAGTGTTCCATTGCCAACAGATATAACAACAAATTCATGTGATCCTGTTTTGTTTTATACCAAAATTGGGAATATGACAGAATATAACGAGTATCTATTCAAAACTCTGGCCACGTTTTCTTTAAATATTTTAGCGCTGCCTGTAACAAACACAGACGCAGAAAGACTGTTTTCTAAACTACATTTGATTAAAACAGATATAAGAAATAAGTTAAATATTAATTCTGTTAAATCACTATGTTATGTATCTGAAGCAGTCAGGGAACAAGGAGAGTGTTTTAAATTTAAAGTATCTGGTGCAATGATGGAATCCTTATAAATAGCCCATGTAGCCTACAATAAATATAATATTGTATATGTTTGTTCAATGTTAAAACTTTACTTGTTTATTAATTATATATTTTACAGTTATATTTCTTTGTTTCAAAAAAAAAAAACATACTGTTGTATTCTATAGTTTAGTTTCCCTTTGTATAACCTTCATTTATATTCGAAAATCAGTTACCTTGAAATAGGTAATGTATAGGTGAAATCCAACAATAAACAATTACAAATATTTTTACAATAAAATATTTGAGTTTACACTCAAATTATTCTAAAATATAAAAGAATTGTATACACACAAAATTAATTATCTTTGGTAACCCAGTGTTCAGAGTTGCCAGTAAAGAACAGAAATATACTAGCGTGTACTAGCTGGCAACAGTATTCCACAGTGTTGTGTAGAAAACGCGGCAACACTGCTGACCTGTCTAACTCAGAGCCGTAGATTAGAATCTAATCTACGTCTCTGGTCTAACTAGGCCGTGCTCCTCTGTAGCCCTACTCGTGGCGGCACTGACGGACCCTGGACCTGCACACACGGGCTATTGTGAACCAGCAGGCAGGAGTCTGCCATAGTTTTGAGATGGACAAGAGTTTGCACATGGTCTGCGGTCGGCCGTCTAGCAATCTCCCACCTGGAGCGGTATCCCATACGAATGCCAGCAACGGCGAGTGAAGGTGTGACTCCTACCATACAGGTGTACCACTGTACGGTACCCACTCCTACCATACAGGTGTACCACTGTACGGTACCCACTCCTACCATACAGGTGTACCACTGTACGGTACCCACTCCTACCATACATGTGTACCACTGTACGGTACCCACTCCTACCATACATGTGTACCACTGTACGGTACCCACTCCTACCATACAGGTGTACCACTGTACGGTACCCACTCCTACCATACAGGTGTACCACTGTACGGTACCCACTCCTACCATACAGGTGTACCACTGTACGGTACCCACTCCTACCATACAGGTGTACCACTGTTAAGAATATAACGACATCAGTGATTATTGTACCATATAGGTTGATTTTTTGTTGTTGTTTAAGCTCCCCCTAAAATAATGTTTTCTTTGATTCTTTGAACATGTGTATTATATACGAGTATCAGTATTCTTTCTGATTTATTTATGTAGAATTATTGAAGAAAATAATGGTGTTTATAGCATTAGCTATTTGTGTGTGTTTTTTTTATGAAAGTAGATCGGTAATTATTTACCAAATTTCAATTTGTATGTCGTGTGTTTCACGAAAATATAGTGATCAAGATGGCCGCGATTGTTTTGAGATTGAACCTCCTCTCCGTCCCTATATTTGTCCTGACTTCTCCACGATTTCTACAATATTTTGGTGCCCAGACCCGGGAATCCTTCTCATGAAGTGGACAAGAAGGTGTTGAGACCCAGTTAAATTGTGAGGACGATGTCTAAAGAGATGCAGGAAGCAAAGAAGAGGAGGGCAGCGGCCAAAGGTTGGGTCACACGTAGTGTAAAGGAGCTGCAGGACTTATTTGATGATGACACTACCAGCTTTGAGTTGTTAGATGCTGCCGTTAGTGTTTTTGACCATAGACTTGCAGCTTTTGATGAGCAGCAAACAGCAGTGGAGTTACTTTTGGAGGACGATACTGATTTGGAGGCTGACATGGACGAAACTGACGAGTTTCACAAGTATGCAAGGAAGATCAGAGCTGAGGCTACCAAACGCCTGAAAGGTGCAAGGGATGGGAGTGACAATGCATCTACTTCTACTAAGGAAAGGTCAGAGGTGAAATTACCAAGATTAGAGCTTCCTAAGTATACAGGTGAACTGACAGATTGGCAGTCTTTCTGGGACAGATTTGAGGCTTTAGTTGACCAAAGTGAGCTGCCAGTTATAAGCAAATTTAGTTACCTGCAGTCACTACTAGAAGGAGAGGCACTATCTGTCATCCAGGGCCTATCACTTACATCTGCAAATTATAAGGTAGCCTGTGACCTTCTAAAAGAAAGATTTGGGCGTACTGAGAGAATAATTTTTGCCCATGTACAAGGCTTACTGAATGTTACCTTGACCCCCAGAGGTAAGGGAGCCAATCAATGTGATTCTCTGTGGAAGCTACAAGACCAGCTGTTACGACATGTGAGGAGTTTGGAAGGCCTTGGAATCAACGGTGACCAGTACGGCGTGGTGCTAACTCCAGTCATCCTATCTCGACTTCCGCAAGACATACGTTTGGAATGGTCAAGGGAGAGTTCCGGACATGAAGGTGATTTGGAGTGGCTGCTCAAGTTTCTGCAAACTGAAATCCAGCGTCGTGAAAGGTCAGAAACTTTTAAGGATTTATACGTGGAGAAAATCAACATACGGCCAGACGTCGAAAGAAAAACAGTTAGTTCAGCTTCAGCTTTGCAGACGTCAGCTGAAGAAGGTCCACCACAGTGTGCATTTTGTCAGAAGCGACATAAGACTGAGAAATGTTGGCAAATACTCAAGTTGAACATTCATGACCGAGAGGAGAAAACTAAGCAGGCAGAATTGTGTTTTAAGTGTCTTCTCAAGGGGCATGTTTCCAGGGGCTGTAAGGGTAAAGTTAAGTGTACTCTGTGTAACGGGCATCATAATGTTTTGTTTTGTAGAGTCGGTAAACCATATTCTGACAACAATAACTTACCAGGTAAACAAGTTGTAACTCATAAATCTAATGGCCAAGTAAATATTCAGTCAAGTGATGCAGCCAACACTAGTACTGTTGAGCATGTTGGCATTTCTCATGATAAAAGAGTAAAAAAGTCTACTGTATTGCAGACAGCTAAAGTTAAGGTTCTATCAAAGGGTGGAAAATCTGTTGAGGCTAATGTAATGTTTGATTTGGGAGCAGATACCACATATGTAAGTCATGACTTTGTTAAAAGAATCAAACCAAAATGGATCACATCTAAGTACACTTCCTATTCAGCTTTTGGTAACAAGAAGTCACAAGGTAGCCAAGAACGGAATGTATATGATGTGAAATTGATTGACAGGGAGGGTAATAACCATTCTGTATTTGCAGTTGAAGTCACGACCATTTGTCCGCCCTTGAGTCGTCAAAGGGTACCTTATGATGTTTTGCGGTCCCTTTCACATCTTCAGTTAGCTGATGACTATGGACATGATCGTGACCTCACATTGGACATATTGGTTGGTGTGGATAATTACTGGAGATTTGTTTCAGCAGATAATGTTGTGAGATTTGATGATTTGGTTGCCCATGAATCTAAATTTGGTTGGATTTTGTCTGGTTCATGCTTGAAGGCCCATGAGGAGAGTGTATCTCATCAGCTTTTATGTATAAGTACTACTAGCCATGTCACTGAATCTGAACTGCACAATTTTTGGAATTTAGAAAGTATTGGCATTTATGCTCAGAAGGATGGCCCTCCCAAGGATCCAGTGTTGGATACCTTTGAGGAAACAGTCAAGTATGTTAATGGCAGGTATGAGGTTGCTCTACCTTGGAAAAGTAAGGATGCAAGGTTGAGTTTGCTTGATAATGAAAAATGTGCTAGGAAAAGATTGTCTGTACTCAATTATAAGTTTGAGAAAAATCCTGACCTTAAAGAAGAATATGACAAAGTACTCAAAGGTTACGAGGATGATAATATTATTGTTGAGGTTCCTCTATCTGAAAGGAAAAGTCCTTATCCCACTTTCTACTTGCCACATAGACCTGTAATTAGAGATAGTATTTCCTCAAAGGTTAGACCTGTGTTTGATGCTTCTGCAGCTGGACCTAATGGTGTCTCTTTGAATGACTGCTTGGAATCTGGTCCTTCATTAATTCCTGATCTTGTTGAAATATTACTAAGGTTTAGGAGATGGAATATTGCTTTGACTGCAGACATTACAAAAGCTTTTTTGCAGATTGGAGTTCAACCCTCAGATCAGGATGTTCATAGATTTTTGTGGCAATGTGGGGATATGGTGCGTGCAATGAAGTTTGTGAGAGTGCCTTTTGGTAATACCAGTAGTCCATTTTTACTGAATGCCACTCTTAAACACCATTTGAATTCTTATCCTGTTTCCATTACAGTACAAGAGCTTCAAGAAAACTTGTATGTTGATGATTGGCTCTCAGGAGCAGATACTGTAGAAGAAGCAAGTAAAATGTTTAATGAAGCTCAGAACATCTTATTAGATGCTGGTATGACTTTATCCAAGTGGCACTCTAACAATGATTTCTTGATTAATCAACATCATCAGTATTTTGAGCCTCAGGTTGAACAGGTTATGAGGTTGTTAGGAATGTTTTGGAACTCATCTATGGATGTATTCTCATTTAAGGGTCTCAACCTGAAAAATGACTTTGATTTAATTTTCACCAAGAGAAATGTATTGAGTTTAATTGCTAGATTGTTTGACCCACTTGGTCTGATAAGCCCTTTTATCATGTATGCAAAAATATTATTCCAAGAGATTTGGCGCCTTGGACTTTGTTGGGATGAAGCACTACCTCATGACCTGCAACTGAGGTTTCAGTCTTGGATTAGTAGTATTGAACTTATCAAGAACTTTGAAATCAACAGATGTTATTTCCCAGGTTTGTCTTTAACGTCTGTTGAGGGTTTAGAGGTACATGCTTTCAGCGATGCTTCCGAAAAAGGTTATGGTAGTTGTATGTATTTCAGAGTACCTAAATCAGATGAAGAGTTTCATATATCCTTTGTTATGTCTAGAACTAAGGTAGCTCCTATCAAGCGTGTTACTTTACCTCGGCTGGAACTACTTGGAGCTTTGTTGAGTGCTCGTCTCATGCATTTTGTAAAATCTGCTCTACATCTAGATGATTGTGTAAGATTAGTGTACTGGACAGATTCTAAAGTTGCTTTGTCTTGGATTAAAGGTAATCCTACCAAATGGAAAATGTTTGTTGCCAACAGAGTAACTGAAATTCAGACATTATCATCTCCAAGTAACTGGTTCCATTGCCCTGGTAAAGATAACCCTGCAGATCTGATGACCAGAGGTGTTCTGGCTGATCACCTAATGTCAAATGATTTATGGCTCAAAGGTCCCTCATGGTTATCTAATACATCAAATTTCAGTACTGTAGCTAATACTGAGGATGAGGTATATATTTATGCTCTCCCCAGTGAAGAATATAAGGGTGAAGCAGCTGCTATGATTGTAAAGGAAGAGGCTTCACCTGTATTTGACTTTAAGAGATGTAGTGACTTCACCAAAGTTATGAATATTTTTGCCTGGGTTAAAAGATTCATTCTTAACTGTAGATCTAATACCACTAAGCTTTCAGGCCCTCTCACTTATGAAGAATTGAGTAAGGCAAAAGAAAACATTTTGATTTGTGTTCAGAAAGAAAGTTATGAGAAAGAGATAAATGTTTTGTCTCAAGGAAAGCCTCTTCCTAAGGATTCCTCATTAAGAAAACTTAACCCCTTTCTAGATTCAAATGGATTGTTGAGAATCAAGGGTAGATTGCAGTATGCTGACCTGAGTTATGACACCAAGCACCCCATCATAATTCCTAATTGTCATGTGGCCAAACTCATAGTACAGTTTCAGCATAAAATCTTGAAGCATGCTGGTGTTCACACACTCATGTCAACCATAAGGAACTCTTATTGGATAATTGGATTAAGACAAATGGCTAAGAGAATTTGTAGAGAATGTGTTGCCTGCAAGAGATTTGATTCTAGACCTTGTAATCAGCCCTCTCCTCCCTTGCCAGAGTTGAGAGTTAAACCTACCTTCCCCTTTGCTATAACTGGATTAGACTATGCAGGTCCTTTGTTTGCTGTAGATCAGCTATCTAAGAAATTGTACATTCTGATGTTTACCTGTGCTGTCACAAGATCTGTTCATTTGGAGTTAACAGACTCACTTTCAGTACCTGATTGTTTGTTAGCCATACGTAGATTTTCAGCCAGGCGTGGACTTCCATCTGTTTTATATTCGGACAATGCCAAAACTTTTGTAAGTGTTGCCAATAAACTTCAACAGTTTTTCGGTTTATTGAGTCCTGAGTGGAAGTTCATCGCCCCCAGATCTCCTTGGTGGGGAGGATGGTGGGAACGGCTTGTAAGGTCGGTGAAATCTGCTCTTAAGAAATCTCTTGGCACTAAATGCTTGACTAAATGTGAACTTGAAACTACTTTGACTGAAGTAGAGGCTTGCGTTAATTCAAGACCTCTTACTTACGTAAATGAGGAACCTGATGTATGTGATCCTTTGACACCCTCACACTTTCTGATTGGTCGTGTTGCAGGATTTCAGCCACAGGTTTCTGATGAACATGTGAATGTCAGTGGTTTAGATTTAAGCGAAAGAGAAATTGTTCGGAAGAGGCAACTCGACAAATTCTGGAGAATGTGGAGTGATGACTATTTAAAGAATTTACCCCCTGCGGTGAAAGGTTTCAGATCTAACTGTAATGTAAAGAAGGGTTCCGTTGTGTTATTGAGAGAAGATAACGTCCCTAGAATGAACTGGCCTCTTGGCGTGATTACTGATTTATATCCTGGCAGGGATGGTATAGTAAGGAGTGTCAATGTTAAAACTGCTAAAGGAATGCTGTGTAGACCTGTTCAGAAAATACATGATCTGGAGATTTGCTATGATGTAAACAGTGCTGAGGAAAATTCAGAGGTCCCAGTGGAGTGCCCTGATGAAGAAGTTGATAAAGTTGATACTGATGAGAATGATGAAACTGAAAACCCTGAGCAAGTGAAAGTATCGAGGAGTGGGCGTGTGGTTAAACCCCGTACTGTACTTGATTTGTAAGATGTGAGTTTAGAAATGATTTGTTGATGTATTAAATTTGACTCAGTGAACATTCTTTATAATAGTGCTACAAGACATGATTATGTTTGTTTAGTTTGATAGGAGCTTCAGTGCTCCTATGGTGGGGAGTATGTTAAGAATATAACGACATCAGTGATTATTGTACCATATAGGTTGATTTTTTGTTGTTGTTTAAGCTCCCCCTAAAATAATGTTTTCTTTGATTCTTTGAACATGTGTATTATATACGAGTATCAGTATTCTTTCTGATTTATTTATGTAGAATTATTGAAGAAAATAATGGTGTTTATAGCATTAGCTATTTGTGTGTTTTTTTTTTATGAAAGTAGATCGGTAATTATTTACCAAATTTCAATTTGTATGTCGTGTATTTCACGAAAATATAGTGATCAAGATGGCCGCGATTGTTTTGAGATTGAACCTCCTCTCCGTCCCTATATTTGTCCTGACTTCTCCACGATTTCTACAACCACTGTACGGTACCCACTCCTACCATACAGGTGTACCACTGTACGGTACCCACTCCTACCATACAGGTGTACCACTGTACGGTACCCACTCCTACCATACAGGTGTACCACTGTACGGTACCCACTCCTACCATACAGGTGTACCACTGTACGGTACCCACTCCTACCATACAGGTGTACCACTGTACGGTACCCACTCCTACCATACAGGTGTACCACTGTACGGTACCCACTCCTACCATACAGGTGTACCACTGTACGGTACCCACTCCTACCATACAGGTGTACCACTGTACGGTACCCACTCCTACCATACAGGTGTACCACTGTACGGTACCCACTCCTACCATACATGTGTACCACTGTACGGTACCCACTCCTACCATACAGGTGTACCACTGTACGGTACCAGTCATTGTGAGGGATGGAGAAACTGTCATGTCATTCAGTGTCTGTATGGAATTCCAAGTCCTCTCGTGTTTTATCACACAGAATTCTTCTAACTAAACTCTTAGAGATTGGGAGGTGTAGAGTAGGTGGGGATAGGTTGCAGGTAGTTTGTTTTGGCAAGACTAACTACCAGGTCGTGTGGGTAATGATAATCATCCACATATGGATATCTCAAACAATTTACTGTCTAATGTTTTCATGTTCACATAATTATGGTGTTATTGTTTTAAGTAGTGCGTAGCTGCTTATATTAAATTAAAAGATGGTAGTTAACCAATTTATTGGAATGTTTATCATCTAATAAGGAACAGAGGGGAGCTATCAAACTCTTACGTGAGTTACCCCTATATGGATGATTATTTATGACCGCGACTGTACATGAGCAAGGATTAATATTATTATGGACCCTGTGATCGTGTATAAAAATTGGAGGCTTCTGATTTCTCCTAACCAAGCCACGAAACGAACTCTTTCCATACGGATGGCGTTTATTGGCAATGATTGAAGGACTCCTAGAACCTCCTATTTTCTGACTACATCACAGCAGGGTCCTTAAGATGAAAAATATACAAAGGCCAAGCAAGGGAGGTGGCCATATGGAGATGGTGTGGTGTTGTAGGGAAGAGATAAGAGGTGAAGTATGATGGACGACTACGAATAATTAAGCTCTAAGGCTGACTGTCAGTCGCTGATAAAAAATATGAGACCAGATTTTTATGAGTCTGTTCTGTTGTTTATTATACAGTCGTGGTCAAATATAATCATCGATATAGGGGTAACTCACGTAAGAGTTTGACAGCTTCCCTCTGTTCCTTAGATGATAAACTTTCCAATAAATTGGTTAACTACCATCTTTTAATTTACTACAAGCAGCTACACACTACTTAAAACAATAACATCATAATTATGTGAACGTGAAAATATTAGACAGTAAATTGTTTGAGATACCCATATGTGGATGATTATTATTGACCGCGACTGTACATATTTTTATTTGCTTCAGCTTACCTGTACGTTTGCTGATGAACCCACGAACGGCCATAAGAATGTATAATAAACCAATAATATCTTCATAGCGGATGATGATTTCAGTGGTTGTTTTGTAAACCAGTTTAACACAGAAACAAAATAAATAGTAACGTTGTACACAGCAGGAGGACACTAGTGGTGAACCGCACACCAACACTTCACCATCCACACTGACACAGTGACACCAGGGACCAGGGTTGTCATGAAGTATTTGTGGTATTACCTTAAAAAGTGGGTTGAAAATACCTTAGATGGAGCCAAATTTCCTTAGATCCTGAAGTAGGTGACCATATCGACATAAACTGAACCCTTGACACACGATACTTTTATGAAATTATAATAATTTTTTACGACCCATGAAATAACGGAAAATTCGATAATATTTACTTTAGATTGTCAAAACATTTCTTCAAATAGCCCCAAATTACGTTAATCTAGGGTAATTACCTTAAAAATGTGAGGATTGTGAGACACAGTCTGTACCAGTTGCCACTCACCAAACAGGTTAAAGGGTCGGATGTTTCCCTTAAAAAAAAACAGATTGAACAAAAAAACTAAACATCAGCCAAAATTTTACATATAAGAGGTGTACAGTCGGACACATGAATGGGTGGTACAGCCCAGGTGAAAGATACTTGTCCCATTTGAGTAACCAGTGTCTATTATCAGGTACTTGCTTTTTATTACCTGACTTCTGCCCCTGATGTCTCCTATTTGTCACTAAGAAACTTGATATTGGCAGAAATTGACCATATTTTACTTGGGCTGTACCACCCTTTCATGTGTCCTACTGTACTTTTTCTTTCAGCATTGTTTTTAGCATGCTTAGTGGAAGCCATGTGATTCAGTATCCGTGATGTATTGCAATTTTTCATGGTAACAACACACACACTGCACAACACACTATATGTACAGCCGCGAACCAAAGTTGTGCACACCTCTTGCCTGGCAGGAAAGCGAAGACAGTGTTAAAGATATGTTGAACGATCGGACAAACTGGTGTATCGGGTTGGTAACAAGACAGGGTGAGGTTAATTTTCTATGACTTCCGGTTTGTGGTTTGTGATAATGAACCTCACACTGTTTCGTTACCAACCCGATACACCAGTTTGTCCGATCGTTCAGCATATCTTTAACACTGTCTTCGCTTTCCTGCCAGGCAAGAGGAGTGCAAAACTTTGGTTCGCCACTGTACTTATCACAAGCATCAGGTTTAACCCAATTTTTCCCATGCCCCTATGTCCCTGTTCACCTATATAGCAGTAAGTAGGTACACGGCTGTAAAAACAAGGATAGCAACCTTGTAGGCTGGGGGAAGATATGTTGATGTAACAACACTGACTGCCTTGAAGACCAACACGAGTCGATAGGCGTAAAGCTAGGGTTGCCATACGTCCGGATTTACCCGGACATGTCCTCCTTTTTAGACTTCAAATGACCGTCCGGGCGGATTTTTGAAAAATCGCCAAAAGTCCGGATTTTCAACTTTCATAATTTCTTAGATTGATTTGGGGAGACATTATGATATAAATGCATTACTCATTATGATAAAGATCAAGAGAGAAGCGAAGAATTGAGGATTCGAGGACAGAGGAGGCGACAAAACTTCCGAACAGAACGTGTTCAGTTTTCGTCGTAACTGCAGCTGAGTTCACAAAAAACAACATCAGTTTTGAATCTCCGTGATACGAGGCAACAAATGTGTGAATTTGGTGAAATCCGATTGTGAATACTTATTTTGTGGGTTTGTAGCCATTATTTCCACGTACAGTAACAATAGCTAGAATATATTTATATATATATATATATACGGTCACAAAATAGTGCCGAAGTGTGTACGATACCATGAGCGATAGAAATGTCCTCTTTTTAGATTGCTCAAATATGGCAACCCTACGTAAAGCCCTAAAAGTTTCTTCAACCCAATCTTTAACATTTTCATCGTCCATCCACTTTTGTTTAAATGATTGTTTGTGCCATGGGTTTATATATTTTTCTCTGGTAGTGTCCCGACACCACCACACTCAGCTTAAAATGTGAATCACTCATTATTTGTTAATTAAGTACTACAGTGGTATGTATATATAGGTCTACTGTCTGTCACGACTCTTGACGGTGCTCACAAAACTAACACATTTATACCCACTTGGCTCCTGGATAGACTGTTGTCCACTCTCGAGTCTCAACGACTGGAAAAGCGAAGACGGATAGATGAACCCTGTTCCGTTCCTGTCCGTCCAAACTGCAGCTGTACAGACTCTAGACTCCAAACTCCAGAGTCCAGAGTCTAGACGGTGGACTTTGGATAATTCTTGTGTTCCATAATTATAATACGTTATATCACAATTAAAGAAAAATCCAAATAATTAAAAAAAATGTGTATTAGTCGTACTTGAAAATCAATTTATCAGAAAAACCTAAATTGCAGGTCATTTATTTATAAAATACCCAGACACCAGGGTAATAGCAAAAAAAAAAAAAAAAAAAACTTGATCTAGGTGTAATAACCTAGGAGTGGCATCACTGGCTGGCTGGCTGTGTTCAAGGCTACCGAGGTGTAAGACGCCTTTCACTGGACCCCAGCCTGACCCTCTGATAGTTGCCAGACACACACACACACACACATACACACTCACGCAGAGAGAGAGAGAGAGAGAGAGAGAGAGAGAGAATAAATTAGTAGAACAGGAGCTTCTCTGATTTCACAGTTTCCAGCTGGCGACTAAATTAGTGTCATAAACTCAACTCCAGATTTCTTGATGAACACCTGAATGATGATGATGGTGTAATGAGACGATGTTGTAGAATGATGGAAGGTTGAATTATATACATCACTTTACTATTATCATCACGTACACTCGCCAGAACTGTCCCGTTTTACAGGGGCTTGCACGTTTTAGGAGATGTGGCACCACTGTGATGATTTGCCGCAAAAATTGCCCGCATGTGGGATGGAGTAACCTCGATACAGTGGTGCATGAAGTGGACTTTGTTGTTTAACCCCTGCGCTCCGGGACCCCCCCCCCCCCACCTTGCCTCCCAGTTTTACCCAGCCGCTCGCGTCAAAATTACTCGATTTACCCTATATTCACAACGCTCACATTCTTAACCTATATAGTGTACTAACTTCAAAATAGTTTCTTACGTACCTTCAACTCTTCCTCTTTCCAATGGTACCATCGGGAGGGCTGTACGATGAGTAGTTGTGGAGATAGGGCGAGTTGAAGTGGACCATGTTTTGCGCGGTAAGCTTGAAGTGTTCCGACGGGTGGGGGTGGCGGTGGCTAGGGTACTGGGCGCGTGGCTGCACACCGCTCCTCACCGCGTCGCTACGAGCCTACCGCGCTGTGTTATACCTACTTGCAACCTCTACTGTGTGGCTTGCTGACCATTCCAGAGTGGTTTTAGTGCCCCGAGATGAAGTGTGGGAGTAATAACGAGTAAAAATACACTCGTCCTGTGTCTATATCACCGCACTAATAATAAAATGTACACTTGAATGAATAAATTCGTGTCACTATCACATATTCACTTCCGTATTTTCTTATTGTGTCACTATCACTGCTCTAGTTCCTTATATCTAATGTGTCACTATCACTGCACTAGTTCCTTATATCTAACGTGTCACTATCACTTCACTAACGTGAGGGTAGGCAGTTCGTCAAGGAAGTGGCGCTCGGCCCAAATTCTTGACTGGAGTCTGTCAAGCTGCCCTCCTGCCGGTGGACGTGCCTGCTGCTGTGGTGTTCTTACTCCATACTCCACCAGCAGCTCCTTCACGACCGTCTTCTCGAACTGGCGAAGGGTGACGGTCGTGCCTTGATGTTGCTGGGTGTAGAGTATGTAGGCGTTCAATACACAGATGTCGATCAGGTGCAAGAACGCCTTTTTATACCACTTGCAAGTTTTTCTCAGGCAATCGATGGAACTGATCATCATGTCTGATTTGTCGACGAGTCTCATGTTGATGTTATAATCAAACACGACATCAGGTTTGAGGATGGGATTACCTGTGTCGCGGTCGACCTTGCCGGAATCCAATATCTCACCCTTGTGCACAGTGGTGAGCATGTGTACTGGCCTCTTGTCATGCCACTTCATGGCAAGTAGAGGGCCAGATTTTTTGATGAGAAAGTCGCCCCGATGTGTTGCAGGGAAGGCTGGATACCACTTCCTGTTGGGACGAACAGTGCCACAGGATTCCGTTCCATGCTCTTTCAGGAACTATTTCAACAATGGAGATGTGTAATAATTATCCGTGTACAGAATGTGGTTTTGGTTATAGAAATGGTCCATCAGGTGCTTCACAACAGCACCTGAGAAGCCATGAGGATCATTCTCAGCGATATCCACATCTGAACCCGTATAAATTACAAAATCTAAAACATATCCCGTCTGACAGTCACAGATGACATAAAACTTTATGCCAAATCTGTGCCTCTTAGACGGGATATACTGAATGAAGGGCAGTCTACCTCTGAAGAGCATGAGAGACTCGTCGATTACCACTTTCTGGAATGGTCGTAGACATGCATAGATATTCTGGAGCAACATGGACAATATAGTACGGATTTTCCACAGCCTATCACTCGGGGAGGGACCCAGGTTGTTGGTGAAGTGGAGGTTGGTGAGGATATCCCTGTAGCGGTCCCGTGACATATACCTCCCGAAGATAGGTGTGGATAGTAAGTCATCCGTGATCCAGTAATCCCGCAATCAATGTTTTTTGTTGTGCGGCATCAACATCGTTAGTGCAAGCCACACATATATTTCTGCAACGCTTACATCTTCCCAATCTACCATATGAGAATGTTCCCGGTGCGTTGCGTGGTGCCAGTTGTTGATAATATGATTGTAAGCGTTCGTCTCCCGAACGATCCACGACACTACAGCTACGTCAAAAAAGGCGACGAAGTAATCCATTATCTTTGACGCAGCTGTACAGGGAAATTCTGGTTGAATTCCTGATTCCCGTGCATCGAAAGCAGGAATATCAGGCTGGAAATCCCTGCCATCAGTCCACACAAACGAACCAACATCTGCTACTCGTGGTTGTGGTGGTGGTTGTTGTTGTTGTGGTCGTGGTTGTGAGGATGGATGCCGTGGTCGTGGTGAAGATAACGGGGAGAGAGTGAGGTCCGCTGAGTCAACAGAAGGATCGTCTGGGTCAGATGACAGGTCTCTTATCTCGTCCGAGATAAGACGTCCTCTCCTGCCTCCTCTCACTCCTCTTACTCTACCTTCAACTCTCCTACTCCTTGATCGGGTTGGTGGAGGTATATTTTCACCCGACGATGAAGAAGAGGTAAAATGTAACCTCCTCTTCCTCTTAGAGGTTGCTACGGAACGAGTGGAGGAACCACAAGCTCCACTCGGTCCTGCAATAGGTGATAACTCACCTACAATCCCCCTACTCGTCGACGAGATTTCGACTGGCACAGCAGAGGTTGCAAGTATTCTAACACTTGAAGGTGGCTCACTTACTTGGGAGTGAGGTTGAGCAGGTGGAAAAATATCCTCCTCCTCGGTGGTGTAAGTTACCCTCGCTTCGTTATTGATACGAAATTCAGGGTCAGAATCATCTATTTCAAAATAGACATCACTATCATCACTATCACTGTTCACCATAGAGATGGACAATTCGAGTTCTCGCCCTATTGCAGAATCAGTAAGGCGTTGTGGAAGGCGGCGAGTACGTGGAGGCAACGATGGTGTGGAGGTAGCGAGTGGAATGCGTCGATGCGAGGGTGTAGCGTGCACCGAATCGACACGGGAGAATTAGCACTACGTCTTCCCGACATCGTGGTGGGTAGCCTACTGGGGAATCAGACTGACTGAACCCTTTTCTGCTAATGTATGGTAGTTGGCTACACTGCTAAATCGCCCAAACCTGCCCAGAATAGCCGCGCTGGGCTCAAAATAGCGCTAGATCTCTATGACGGTAGGCGTAGTTGCCCGGTTCCTTACGTAAGACGGCTTAACACGTCAACCGGTCTTTAGGGGTTAAGACCATAAAGAAGAGTAAAGCTAGAAAGAAATGAAATACAGAAAAGTTAAAGATACATATATATATAGTAGGGTAGGATATGGCAGCATCTGGCAACTCAATCATCCACGCTAGCAACACCTGGCAGCCTCGCCACCCACGCATGCGCAGTATGGACGCACGGGACGCTTCACTTCATTCTGCTACACAGCAGCACGTCTCCTGGAGAGTCTTGAGGTGGAAGGAGGCATTTGTTGAGACCTATCTGAACCCAAGTGTGCCCTGTGATGAGAATGGGCTTTTGGCAGGTCTCCTCTAGGAGTCATAGTGGTGTTGGAGTCGACAGAGACACTTATTAGGCCTCGACCTTGTTATCTGACATCACAACTATCTCCTCTATTAACCATCGCAGTTCCAAGGATTGGTAGCTTTAACAGTTTCATAGCCTTGACCCTTGGGAGAAAAATGAAAAGCATTTTATTTATAATCTGAAAGGTGGTAGTCCTATAGCTGGGCAGTGCAACCCCATCCCCTTCTGCAGACAAGAAGTGATCAAGTGGACTATACAGCTATAAGGAATAGGAGTAGCCTACGTTAATAAATATAACTGTCCTCTCTCTTCCTGTACACGCTTACTTTACGTCTTCATTTGTGCCTGTGTGAGCTGTGTCGTCTTCAATGAGGTGCAAATTGCTTTTGTGGATACACAGGTGTAAATCGGACGGAGTACGGGAGGAGTATCTTTGGTTTACACCGGCCTATTATGTGATTTCACTGATTTGTGGATACTGGCCTATAATTATATTATTACTAATAATTGCGAAATACTTTCGCAAGTTAGACATTAACCCCTGCAGACTGGGAGGGGTGGTCCCTGCCTCCACATTTCTACCCTGCCGCTAGCGTCAAAATTCCTCGATTTGCCCTATATTCACAACGCTCACACTCTTAACCTATATAGTGTACTGACTTCAAAATTTTTCCACCCTTACCTTCAACTCTTCCTCTTTCCAATGGTACCATCGGGAGGGCTGTACGATGAAGAGTTGTGGAGATAGGGCGAGTTTAAGTAGACCATGTCTGCGCGCGAATCTGCAGTATGTCTGTATGTACGCGCGGGATAGAGTCGACCACGGCTTAGTATACAGTTTCCCGCGCAAGTCCCTTGTAAACTCACTCGTATTACTACTATTATGTATCGTATGTCATGATTTCAACACTAAAAATAGTATGAACACTTGTAGGAATATATCATCGTGTAACTGTCACTTAGAAAATGATAAACAAACCGACTTGTACCGTAGGAAACACGTATATTTACTATCAATTGTGCCTGTATGGGTGTGTTTTGTGGTGTTATTTTCTTATTACTACCCCATTATATATCGTGTGTCATGATCTATACACTAAATAATAATTTGTAACCTTGTAGGAATATCATGGTGTCACTCACGTACATATATTCACTACGGTATTGTCTTACGATCGTTAGAGCACAAATTCGGACAAGGGCAATTACTTAAAAATCGCCCAGCCATCATGGGGTCCCAGAATCGACTGAGTGGGTAGCGGATCGATATTGTGAGTGTATTTTCTCGCCCAACGACAAGAAAAACTAGCCCTACAGGGCACGAAATAGCGCTAAATAGCTGTGACGGTAGGTGCTGTTACCCGGTTCCTTACGTACGACGCTCTATCACGTCAACCGGTCTTTAGGGGTTAAGGGACTATATATATAGTAATTAACTACACATATCATTATTAAGTGAAAGTTGTACTGTAGCCTATATATGCATATAATTACATTTATATAAGTTTATTTACAGTATGAGGATGTTATCATCATTTACTTAATTAACCTACATCTCATCCAAACATTACAAGTACAGCCATGGCTGATAGTGCTTGACCAGGGTCCAATGAGTGTTGGACAGCAACTGAACTGAGTTCGAACAAGTGAAGTTTCCAAACCATTCTCAAAGTTGAGAGAGGTTTAGAAGACTCACTTTTTTGAACTCTGTTCAGTTGCTCTTCAACACTCCTTGGACCTTGGTCAAGCACTATCAGCCATGGCTGTACGATCATAAGCATAAGTTTCTTTACCCCCCTGGCGAGAGTAAGGTTGAAGTCGTGTTTGGAAAAGGGTCAGGCAAACGAACACTGGGAGTCAATATCTCATAACGGTGTATAATTTGTTGGATTCAAGTAAGTGAACACCTCTATAGACATGAAGCATTATCCGAGCATTATGAACTGGCCCATTTTGTGTTCGTCTAGTCCATAGCCAATCACGACTTCGACTTCACTCTCGCCAGGGGGGTAAAGAACTTATACTCGCAACTGTACCATAATATGTTTAATGTCAAGATAAATTACCACCACGATACTACAGTAGATGTAAGTGTCAAGTGGTGGCATGGCATTACTAATAATTCAGCAAGTGTTCCAGAGAATGTATAGTCACAATCAAATACCACCAACACTTTCCTTCCATCGTAGTATAAATATCTTGGTAATAAAGAACAACACGTGTATGATTTTGCAGCACCTGATCATAATAATAATAATTGACAGGATTGAGTTGACGTGAGGTGGTGTTGCATGATTATATTTTGATATGATACTGATTTATTTGTTGCACGATGGAAAGAAAGTGTCTGTGCATGATTATTTGCTCGTGGCTGTACAGTACGTAGTGTTGTGGTTCCCGAGGTTACCATGACGAGCCGGTCACTACAACTAGCCGTTCAATACAGTCTCTCAGATCTATTTTTATGTTTACACACGCTGTTGTTTTCCAGGGTTTACAACATGTAGTAAATATAAGACTACGTAATTGTAATACAACATTATTATTATTATTATTATTATTATTAGGTTTGTTGTTTTACTAAGCACATAGTCACTTGGTAGTAAATGTAAGACAACGTAATTGTAATACAACATTATTATTATTATTATTATTATTAGGTTTGTTGTTTTACTAAGCACATAGTCACTTGGTAGACCATTCATTGCAGTACTGTAGCCTACTTGTTACAGCATATTGAATGACCTCTCTTTGTGTATAACCTGTGGCCAACCTTACCTACCTACCACACTCTATTGCATATTTCTTAAGTTTATCTTTGGAGAGTTTTTTACATATATCATAATGATCATGTAGCTATTATATAAATGATCGGTACAGATTCAGGTAATTCGATCCCTCTCTTAATTAATTCCACATTCGGGAAAATGATTGTCGGACATCAATTTGTTAAATAAGATTATCCACTGTGATCATCCAAGCTAATTATTGCCTAAGTAATCAAGTAGGGTAAAAAGTATAGAATTATTAAAGCTTCTTGCTCCATATAGTGTAAAATAAATGGAATGCAAGTGTCTAATTCCAGTTCCTAATATGTAAAGAAGAATATTGAAGAGGTAGGCCTATGTGTTTTTGTACGGTCCCTATTCATACCCGATTTACTTGTTTTAAATAACAACAGTATATTATAAAGTAAAATATATCTATAGGTATGCGTTAAACACAATAAATAGTACGACAATTAATAAAACTTACTTGCAAGATATGAAGGGAAGAACGTCTGGTATGAAGACATCACCTGTGATAAATATATATTCCTCTCTCTTTTACACTATCATAGTTTTGTTCACGTCTGTACAGTGCGACACATTAATCATTCAATGTCCGGAGCATGAAAACATTATAGTGTAAATAAGTGTACCCGCTTCACAATTCGTGTTAACAGGTTTAAAAAACAATTTCATAAACAAACAGCTCTACTTCTCTGTAGGTGATAGAGAACAAATTCCGCTACATTTGTCATATAACAGGTCAACATATTATATAACACATCACAGAGTTAAGGTGGAATTCACAGCGAGACACGCACGTGGCTTTAAACTCACGGCTGCCCAAACCTGAATGAGAAGCAGCAGACGTCATGCAAGAGCCACAATCGAGACTGAGGGGAATCTGGTGGGTGATGGTAGGGTTGAGAAAGTTGCTACACCGTGACTGGCTATGCCTTCAGTATTTATTTGCACAAGGTAGCGTACACTCGTGATACATAATTTCTGACCAGAGTGTGAGGAGCAGAAAGCTTCGAATCGCCTGGCAGCTATTGCTAATTTTCCCACCCAGTACACCTATAGATTGATTGATTGATGGATATTAGGCGCCGCGACATCGAGGTCCTATAGCGCCAGAAAAAAGTGAGAGAGAGGTGTGATAGCAAGCAGGAAGGAAATAAAATGAAAAGAGGGATAGTTGAAGAACTGAAAGATGGGAACTATTTCGTACACCTATAGAGGCTGAGTTCGAATGCTGGGTATGTGTGTGTGGTGCCTTCCGTTCGTCTCTGGTCAGGGATTACGTATCACGAGTGTACGTTTCATGGCTGCAGTAAAACTAAGTCTAATTTGCATACTATTCGATCGTGACTAATAAATGCATTCTGATCACCCTATATTTATTGTCGTCGATTGACTTCTGTGAATCTGTGGTACTCATCTTTGTATTTTATTTTATTGTGAGAAGTCTGGCAGTGTCTTCATATCAAGGAAAAGGGGAAGAAAGATGACTGAAATGTGGAGAACTGCACCAGTCATTGTTGTAAACCAAGCTCATGTCCTTTCTTATGCACACTACACCACACAAACCTTTATATGTGTCTTAGCCTGCATAACAATATTTGAGCCACAATACTGTACATAAATTCACCTCTTGACTTTACTATTTTCAGTATAGGTGTAACATGACCAGCTGTACAGTCTTGCTTCATGAATATTTTGGCTCGTATACTTAGCCTCTCATCGTGTCCACAAACTCAGTGAGTATAACTATAGTATTTGCTGAGCCGTACTTACCTAGAGAGAGCTGTCTTAGAATGGTTTCCATAAGTGGGTAATGAAGGTAGAAAAACCGTACACAATAACGTTAATTCTTTCAATATTTATCAACCTGCCCTTCATTCCCTCTCTAGTGTTCAGCCCACACACTCTACTGTTATTCAGTAGCTTTATCGTTTTGCACCTTATTGCATCATCGTAACTTGACTGTCAAAATATTATGGGTACCATCCCATGTAGGTTTATGTCACAATGGTACAGTTGACAGACTCGCAAAGGAAGCCTGCCATCTGCCTCCTCGTGGTGTTGGACGTCCTCTCTCCCTGACATGTTATATCTCTAGAGTCCACTCCACCGCTCTCCTTCCTGTACGGCGACGCATTACGAGTCACAAATATTCCTATCGTCGTCGAGGCCTCATGGTCCGAAGGCACAATGCAGTCTCTGCTCGGTTGAGGCTTGGCTACCGGACACCATGGCAGGTTGCTTGGAGACAGGGTGAGCCTCCCTTCACTGAGTGTCGCAGCCACTCACTGTCGCTTGTGTCGAGCGCCTTTTGCTAACACCATAGAACACTATTGCTTGGCCTGCCCGACTATCCGACACTTGCTGCCCCGGGGGCATATTTACACTTTCTGGTAGAATATAAACATAGGGGAAATTACAACCAATCAGAGCCCACGGAGCCCAGTAATGACGTCATAGAAAGTATTGCCAGCTAAATGCCACGAATACACCTGCAATTTCAGATTTCACGGGTTTTACAGAATATCTATATTAGTGTTAAACGTATGTATTTAGTATACATCACTAATTTAACACATTATTTTCAGATGAGACTTATCTGTTCATTAATTCCATCTCACAAAGTCGATAATAATTTAATCAGTTTTATATATTATTACCAGCAAAATTGGGAAACTCTTATGTTATTAAATATATCACATAAAATAATGTAGATATATATGTTTTGAACCAAATTGTATGAAGTACTGTACACAAAATACAAGATTCGAGTGTTAAATCTAATGGTTTGTGACCCTGTTCTGTGTTCCCCTTAGAGAGTTATGTTCTTCCTATAATAGACTAGTTTTAAGTGGTGATTGTATTTTGACGTAATTATATTATGATTTTCATGTAATCATATAACGATTGTGATGTATTTGCCTTAAAATTATACCTGGTAGAGAGAGATGAATGAATGAATGCGAGTAGGCCTCGCATAAGTTGCCTTATTGTACTAGGCATTTTTCAGTACAGTATCAAATATAGTATACTGTACTATCACCTGGCTATTGCTAGGTGCTGAAAAATGGTCTTATTCAATAGGGAGCCATTGACCATATAGCCTACTGTAATACATAACCTAACCTGAATCATGACGAAGTTCAGACCTAACCTTATTAAAGCTGTGCTGTATATCCTAAACAAAATGTCTCATCTGAAAATAATGTGTTAATTGTATACTAAATACAAACATTTAACACTAAACGTAAAACCCGTGAAATCTGAAATTGCAGGTGTATTCGTGGCATTTAGCTGGCAATACTTTCTATGACGTCATTACTGGGCTCCTCGGGCTCTGATTGGTTGTAATTTCCCCTATGTTTATATTCTACCAGAAAGTGTAAATATGCGCCCCGGGGCCTGCCACTTGATGTGCTTTGTCGACACCTGCTGAACCATCAGGGTTTGGAGGAGCTTCTGGTACGCCATCCTCGTTTTGGTAGATTTAAGTAGATCATAATGTAATTATTTGTCTGAATGCTTGTGCTTCATGCTGTTATGTTTTCATGATGTGTGTGTGAGTGTGTGTGTGTGTGTGTGTGTGTGTGTTAACTTGACTCTCATGGGTTCTGCCTACCTGTATGTATGGTTCCATGCCTCTTGATTGACGCTACGGCGCAATTAGTTAAAAAAAAAAAAAAGATCCCTTCTATATGGGATATATTTTAAACTGTAAACGGATACCAAACTAATCTTTCCAAAAAATTTTACAAACAACAATTAACAAAAATGAACGTTTTATGGAGACAGAGGCATATTCATTAACGCACTATTAACATTGTTTACATTGCAGCTACAGTAACTACCTGGTTTTATGTTCATTATGTTAAAATGGCGAGAATGAATATGCTAGCCCCACCGACAAGGTGAAGAAAACTCGTCTCTTCAGTCATGACTGGAAAATGAAGCTTCTTCCAATGAGTTCTCGACAATATCATGGATGTTCACTATTCTTGTGATTCGTTCTATGAATATTGAAGCAAATGTGGTCTTATCACAGCATGCCATGTGCGAGGCTTATGGCTCCTCCCTTTTTCTGACAACAGATTTGGGGATCCATACATGTATTAGGTGATAAGATAGAAGTAGAACGTAAAGACATAAATGTAGACAGCTAAAATGCATTACATAATGACGAGTACTGAATACTTTCTAATATAGAACATTAAGGTTAAACAAATTCGGGCTTAAATGATACATTATGGTTCGAAGTTTTAACCCCTGGAGTCCGGTACGGGGTAAGCTTACTCGACGTTTCTACCCACCCGCTCGCGTCAAAATTACTCGATTTACCCTTTATTCACAACGCTCACACTCGGAACCTATATAGTGTACTAACTTCAAAATAGGTTCTTACGTACCTTCAACTCTTCCTCTTTCCAATGGTACCATCGGGAGGGCTGTACGATGAGTAGTTGTGGAGATAGGGCGAGTTGAAGTGTACCATGTTTTGCGCGGTAAGCGTGAAGTGTTCTGACGGGTGGGGGTGGCGGTGGCTAGGGTGCCGCGCACGTGGCTAGGTGCCGCGCGGGTGGCTGCACACTCCTCCTCACCGCGCCCCTACGAGCCTACCGCGCTGTGTTATACCTACTTGCAACCTCTACTGTGTGGCTTGCTGACCATTCCAGAGTGGTTTTAGTGCCCCGGGATGAAGTGTGGGAGTAATAACGAGTAAAAATACACTCGTCCTGTGTCTATATCACCGCACTAACTAATAATAAAATGTACACTTGAATGAATAAATTCGTGTCACTATCACATATTCACTTCCGTATTTTCTTATTGTGTCACTATCACTGCACTAGTTCCTTATATCTAACGTGTCACTATCACTGCACTTGTTCCTTATATCTAACGTGTCACTATCACTTCACTAAAACTATTGTGTCACTGTCACCATACACTCGTATATAATAATAAAAAAAAAAAAAAAAAAAAAAAAATGTGTCACTGTCACTTCATTTCCCACACTTCATGCTATCTATATATCATCTAAGGTATGATACTCAGAATAGCATTTCCCGGGGCATAGTGCCACTTGACACCCGGTACACCAGTATCTAGTCTCTCTTCTTCTGGTGGGCCGACGTGTCGTGTGCATACAGACATAACATCGGCGGAAGCCTGACCTGCCTGACGCGAGGGTAGGCAGGTCGTCAAGGAAGTGGCGCTCGGCCCAAACTCTTGACTGGAGTCTGTCAAGCTGCCCTCCTGCCGGTGGCCGTGCCTGCTGCTGTGGTGTTCTGACTCCATACTCCACCAGCAGCTCCTTCACGACCGTCTTCTCGAACTGGCGAAGGGTGACGGTCGTGCCTTGATGCTGCTGGGTGTAGAGTATGTAGGCGTTCAATACACAGATGTCGATCAGGTGCAAGAACGCCTTTTTATACCACTTGCAGGTTTTTCTCAGGCAATCGATGGAACTGATCATCATGTCTGATTTGTCGACGAGTCTCATGTTGATGTTATAATCAAACACGACATCAGGTTTGAGGATGGGATTACCTGTGTCGCGGTCGACCTTGCCGGAATCCAACATCTCACCCTTGTGCACAGTGGTGAGCATGTGTACTGGCCTCTTGTCATGCCACTTCATGGCAAGTAGAGGGCCAGATTTTCGGATGAGAAAGTCGCCCCGATGTGTTACAGGGAAGGCTGGATACCACTTCCTGTTGGGACGAACAGTGCCACAGGATTCCGTTCCATGCTCTTTCAGGAACTGACTCAACAATGGAGATGTGTAATAATTATCCGTGTACAGAATGTGGTTTCGGTTATAGAAATGGTCCATCAGGTGCTTTACAACAGCACCTGAGAAGCCATGAGGATCATTCTCAGCGATATCCACATCTGAACCCGTATAAATTACAAAATCTAAAACATATCCCGTCTGACAGTCACAGATGACATAAAACTTTATGCCAAATCTGTGCCTCTTAGACGGGATATACTGAATGAAGGACAGTCTACCTCTGAAGAGCATGAGAGACTCGTCGATTACCACTTTCTGGAATGGTCGTAGAAATGCACGGATATTCTGGAGCAACATGGACAATATAGTACGGATTTTCCACAGCCTATCACTCGGGGAGGGACCTAGGTTGTTGGTGAAGTGGAGGTTGGTGAGGATATCCCTGTAGCGGTCCCGTGACATATACCTCCCGAAGATAGGTGTGGATAGTAAGTCATCCGTGGTCCAGTAATCCCGCAATCAATGTTTCTTGTTGTGCGGCATCAACATCGTTAGTGCAAGCCACACATACATTTCTGCAACGCTTACATCTTCCCAATCTACCATATGAGAATGTTCCCGGTGCGTTGTGTGGTGCCAGTTATTGATAACTTGATTGTAAACGTTCGTCTCCCGAACGATCCACGACACTACAGCTACGTCAAAAAAGGCGACGAAGTAATCCATCATCTTTGACGCAGCTGTACAGGGAAATTCTGGTTGAATTCCTGATTCCCGTGCATCAAAAGCAGGAATATCAGGCTGAAAATCCCTGCCATCAGTCCACACAAACGGACCCACATCTGCTACTCGTCGTCGTGGTGGTTGTGGTGGTTGTTGTTGTTGTTGTTGTGGTCGTGGTTGTGAGGATGGATGCCGTGGTCGTGGTGAAGATAAGGGGGAGAGAGTGAGGTCCGCTGAGGCAACAGGAGAAGGGTTGTCTGGGTCAGAAGATGGCTCCCTTATCTCGTCCGAGATAAGACGTCCTCTCCTGCCTCCTCTCACTCCTCGTACTCTACCTCCAACTCTCCTACTCCTTGATCGAGTTGTTGGAGGTATATCTTCACCCGACGATGAAGAAGAGGTAAAATGTAACCTCCTCTTCCTCTTAGAGGTTGCTACGGAGCGAGTGGAGGAACCACAAGCTCCACTCGGTCCTGCAATAGGTGATAAATCACCTAAACTCCCCCTACTCGTCGACGGGATTTCGACTGGCACAGCAGAGGTTGCAAGTATCCTAACACTTGAAGGTGGTTCACTTACTTGGGAGTGAGGTTGAGCAGGTGGAAAAATATCATCCTCCTCGGTGGTGTAAGTTACCCTCGCTTCGTTATTGATATGAAATTCAGGGTCAGAATCATCTATTTCAAAATAGACATCACTATCATCACTATCACTGTTCACCATAGAGATGGACAATTCTAGTTCTCGCCCTATTGCAGAATCAGTAAGGCGTTGTGGAAGGCGTCGAGTACGTGGAGGCAACGATGGTGTGGAGGTAGCGAGTGGAGCGCGTCGACGCGAGGGTGTAGCGCGCACCGAATCGGACACGGGAGAATTAGCAGTGCGTCTTCCCGACATCGTGGTGGGTAGCCTACTGGGGAATCAGACTGACTGAACCCTTTTCTGCTATTGTATGGTAGTTGGCTACACTGCAAAATCGCCCAAACCCGCCCAGAATAGCCGCGCTTGGCTCAAAATAGCGCTAGATCTCTATAACGGTAGGCGCAGTTGCCCGGTTAGTTACGTAAGACGGCTTACGACGTCAACCGGTCTTCAGGGGTTAATAGGTATTAACAAACAAATTGATGATACCATTAGTACATGTAAAACTAACTATAACAAGAATATGAAGGAAAACCCT
The DNA here is from genome assembly GCA_034508575.1 of Petrolisthes manimaculis. Classification (NCBI taxonomy): domain Eukaryota; kingdom Metazoa; phylum Arthropoda; class Malacostraca; order Decapoda; family Porcellanidae; genus Petrolisthes; species Petrolisthes manimaculis. The sequence continues at coordinate 430,575 of JAWZYT010000811.1, forward strand.
TCAAAAGCTCCAGCTCTTAATGATTCAAGTGAAATAATAAAATATCCATATGTAAAGGTCTCAAAAATATGAATTATGTTTTATCTGGATTTTCGTATTCATATGGTTATATTGAAATTTTGAAAATGAACCCTTTTTATTGAGGGTGAACCCCTCGGATAAATGATTCAATGTTGGTAAAAGAAAATGGATGAGAGGAAGAGAGTGAGTGAGTGAGTGAATGAGTCAGTCAGTCAGTGAGTGAGTCAGTTGAACCTTTTTTAAGAAGTGGTCGCCCCAAGAACAAGAATAATTACGATAAAACCTAGAGCTCTCGGCTTAGGCCGGAGCTAAAAATAAAATAGAAAGTTTGTTTAGACAGAATGATCCTAAATCCGCCTGGAACTTTGGAAGGGACTTACACCCGTAATTTTAAAAATATTGAGGGCCCTTACTGGAGCTCTATGAACCCTCCAAACTACTCCAGGCAACAGATTCCCTATTCGAAGCACTGAAGCGTTTTGTGGCCTGGATTATTTGGAGGGTTCATAGAGCTCCAGTAAGGGCCCTCAAATGTTTTAAAACTACGGGTGTTAGACAGCTAACTGATATAAATAAGAAATGTCCTAACAATGTAGTTGATAATCCGCCTGTTTTCAGTAATGAGCTTAACAACTTTTATGCTCAATTCGATATACATAATTTTGAAAATGAACGATCAAATCTTGTAGCCTTATTGTATAATGTAAATAATCCCTCCCCTATTGTAACCGTTAATGATGTATTTGAGAGTTTACAAGCCATTAAACCTGGCAAATCTGCGGGACCAGACCGAATCCCACCGCTGCCACCATAATGTACCAGTCCTGTTAGGCTTTAACTCGTTCAAGCTCTGGTAACTTATTTGTATTTGCTTCGTGGGACTTGTAGTCTTGTTATTATTATTAGTTAGGTAGTGTAGACGTGGGTGTTTTCTAAGGTAATTGACTTCACAGTTGTAACATGGAAAGTTCATTTATTTACACTTATATCTCTATACACACACAGACAGGTAATGATATTGATGTGCTTCTCTCCGATATAGTAGTGTGTCTCTCTTGGCGAGACAATTATGTAATAGCCCTAAGGGAGCAAGTTTAAGAATCCTACCTATTAGGTAAGTGTCACTGTTTATATACAATTTCACTTGAGTTGTCAGTTGTCTTTGGATACAATTATTACTGTGTGTTGTCATGCTTACGTGGCCAGATGCCACGTGGGTCATGTGGTAGGAAAGCCACGTGTCTTAGTCATGGGGTATAGTCACCGTGGTCTTAGTCCTACCTATTCTGCTACACTAATCAGTTTATATTATCTGTGTGTGTGTACTCTTCGTGGACTTTTCAAGTGCATTTAACACCATCAAGTCTCACATAATGATGAAGAAATTGATTAACATGAACGTAAACTAAAAAATTGTTTTATGGATTAACAAATTTTTAACAAACAGACCACAATATGTTAAATATCTGGATACAAAATCAGAAGTCATAATCATAAACACAGGAGCTCCTCAGGGATGTGTGTTATCTCCATTTTTATTTACATTGTACACCGTACTAGTGATTGTCGCTGCCAGGCCACTAATTCTCTTCTTTTTAAGTATGCCGATGACACTGCTCTTGTAAGTTTGTGTGTAAATAATGACAGTAGTTACAGGGAAGATATACAGCGTTTCAATACTTGGTGTAGTGAGCATTATCTAGAGCAGTGGTTCCCAAACTTTTTCTGGTCGTTACCCACTTTTCATACATGATCCTTGTCCATGCCCCCCCCCCCCAACCATAACCTGTTAACTGAATAATATGAACATCCTTGCTGATACGTAAGATTCAAGACCAGGTTATCATACAGAATACACAGCTTAAGAAGCCTTAGATTAGAATTATGTTGAGTTAAAATTATCTTGCTTCCCTAATACATCCCCATGTCTTGTTTTATGTCAAGAACACAGAATCATATAATGGACGTATTACTCATGTGTCTGGCAGAAAGGCATTGCACAAACCTGTACTGAACCTGTAAGTTCCCTCCACTGGCTACCTACCCGTTAAACTTCTTTGGTTTTATTTATGCATAGACTCTGATTATGACCCCCTACATTCTTTTATATGGCCCCCAGTTTGGGAACCACTGATCTAGAGCTTAAAGTTACGAAAACAAAAGAAATGGTAGTAGACTATAGTATATCACCAGTCATTCAGTCACCCCTGTACATAAATGGAGAGTTAGTTGAATCAGTCACAGAGTATAAGTATCTTGGTACAATGATTGATAACAAGTTCTGTTTTAATCAAAACGCAGAAGCATTATATAAGAAATTAAACTCTAGGATGTACTTTGTGCGGAAGTTGAGCAAACTGAGAATTGACACCAGAATTGCTAACTTATTTTCTTCTGCAATTATACAGTTTGTTTTGTCGTTCTCAATCACATGTTGGTATGGTAGTTGCAGTAAAGAGGTGAAGGGAAAACTTACTAGGATAATTCGAAATTGCGTGAAATTGGGAGTAAAGAACTTCTCAAATTTAGCTGATATTTATAAGATATTTATAAGTTCACTCCATAGATGTGAAGTAATCACCAGTGACCCTTGACACCCTCTCAACAGCAACTATCAACTATTGCCATCAGGTAAAAGGTTGAGGTCAATGAACTGTAGGACTTCCAGATATTGTAAATCTTTTGTGCCAGACAGCATTAGATCACTGAACGAAAGATAGCCTTTTTTTACATACCAATATGACGGTATGTGGGAGGCCATTAAGTGTACTGGGTATAGTATGTATGTATGTATGTATGAGTGATATGCATTATGCTGTTTGATTGTTCATTATATTTTTAGCTGGAGACACACAAAACAATTTTTTATGTATTATATACATGAACAATAAAGTATGTATGTAAAGTATTATTATTATTATCATTATTATTATTAATGATGACTTATATGTCAACAACTCACTTGTGCAGTTGTACATGATGTTACCGAGAAGCATATCCCTGAAACTTAGTCTACTTGCTAATTTAAGAAGGTAGTTGTCAAGTGGGTCTAGGGTAGAGACGGTCGGTAGTCCATTCTTGCTACCATCCTGTACAGATGAAACAGAGACAGATAGAAATACAATAACATTGGTTTAGTTGATAACAAGATCTGCATATATCAAGTTCGAAATTGATCACCTGACTCATACCAGGATTTTTTCCACTACTCTTTCTATTACTCTTGCCCTGACCTCTTTGATCGCATCATGTTTATATATGGATATCTATATATATAAAACAGTCTGTCTGTGTGTCTGTCTGTTTAGCCGCTATGCACGCGCACATCCTTTGACCTACAGTAATAATTTTTACATACATTTTATCTCTAAAACCTGGAGAGTGTCTTGGCCTTATAATTTTTTTTATTTTTTCAATGATTAACCAATTAAAAACGACTTCTTTCATTTCCCCCCCCCCAACTGACAAATGCTGGTAAATTTTGTCATTTTTCAACTTTCATATAGGCAAAAAAAAATTTTACAGATTGAAAGAGCTTGAATTTACATACCAGAAACTCAAAACGGGAGCCTTCTAGGTGTACGCAAAAGCTTATAACAAGAGCACCAAATTCTTAAAAAAAAAAAAAAAAAAAAAATAGTATCTCCTTAAACAATCAAAGAAAATTGCTAGAAAACCACATGCTCTCTCTCTCTCTCTCTCTCTCTCTCTCTCTCTCTCTCTCTCTCTCTCTCTCTCTATGTAAATGTAATCACGTTCTTATACAGACAGACAGATAGATAGATAGATAGACACAGACAGACAGACAGACAGACAGACAGAGATAGATAGATAGATAGATAGATAGATAGATAGATAGGTAGATAGATAAATAGATAGATAGATAGATAGATATAGATAGAGAGATAGAGAGATAGATAGATAGATAGAGATAGATAGATAGAGATAGACAGATAGAGATAGATAGATAGATAGATAGATAGAGATAGATAGATAGATAGAAATAGGTAGATAGAAATAGATAGATAGATAGAGATAGAAAGAGACAGATAGATAGATAGAGATAGATAGATCCCCGGACAACGTCGGGTATCCCTGCTAGTATTACACATAAAACAACCATGGAGACATCACACATCCTTTTCTCGCTTCACCAGATTTTTGGAACCAATAACTGAGTTCTCCCAATGATTGTACTCAAACCATTCTACCTTTATAAAAGCTCTTCAGCAGCTTATCTTTTGCATCATACATTAATTATGAAAGAAACTTCTTTCACCCTTCAGATATAACGAATTAAGCAGCAAGCTGCATGCCATATAACAAAGTTGTTTTTAAGGATTCAGAGGTGAAAGAAAGGTGGAATTCATTGCTGACGAAATGTCATGTGATTGAACTCAGGGAAAGTGGAAGATCGAGAATATAGTTTGTGAGACATTTCTTTGGGAAATTTAGTAAATCCAAAGAATTTTGAGGATATGACAAATTTAATGTTATCATCCGAAGATAGTATGAATGAGAAAGTTAGATGCATGTATGCACTATAGGCAAACATGAAGGCAGTCGTCATCAGGAATTAAGTAAGTGGAGAGAAAGAAAGAAGCCACATTTAGGGGAAATTCTCTTGTTGATTAATTGGAAGGCTACTGATTCCTCCTAACTATACCAGAAAACAGACGCCCTCAATGGTATTGTGCCAATAGGGAATCCGTTTCGGGACATATTTAGGAGGAGTTATTGACCTTCCAGTTCATCAACAACAAAATCTCCCCTCAATTAATTAGACCAATACATTAACCTAATACTTTAACTATGCATAAGTTAAAACTGAAAACGTGCAAAGAACACCAATTAAAATTGTTATATGGCATGCAGCTTGCTGCTTAAACTGAAGTTATTCAAGTTATATATATGTATACTGTAGATAAATGGACAGAATTAACTCTATCATCTGTAGAAGATAAAAGATGATGAAATATAATGATAATATTGTAATAAAGGACATAACTATTTGGGAGGAATATGATAAAGAAAATAATAGCATGGTACAGATGCCCAAGAAAAGACTGCAATCCAATTTGATGGTGTGTGGTAATATCTGGCAGCTGCTCCAAAGTAAACACTTGTATTTTATCAATGGATCATTCAGAAATTATTACCTTTGTATGGATGGATGTTATTGGCTTCAGCTAATTACATTCATCCTTACAACGGTTATAAGTTGTGAGTGATCCATTGATAAAATAAGAGTTTATTTTGGAGCAGTTGCCAGATACTGATACACACCAGCAAATTTGGTTGCAGTCTTTTCTTGGACAACTGTACATGTTGACAGGAAATTTAGAAGATTCAAAAGAAGAAAAAGAAATCCGTTATGGGATGAGATTGTGTGTATGTGCATAGAGCATTGGTACATTCAATGATATGTAATATAGAAAATTACGACACGTCAATACGAGCTTATATAAAAAATATATACACACATACACACATTAATTTATAACACCTACCCTAAAATGCCTTCGAAAAAGCGAAGTGTAGTCGTATTCACCAGTTGCTAAGTTATCCCTAATTGTAAATATCCATTCCAAACCACTATCAGGTAGGTTTTCCATGTTGATGTGGACGTAGTTGTCACGGTCAGAAAGAATTTCTTCAAAAAAGTAGAGCAGGGTTACTCCGATGAATTGACCGATGTAAGCCTGAGAAGATGAAAATAATTAGTGTTTAGGGGATAGTATCTTTTTGGTGAATTGGAAATTCTCTGATTCCTCCAAACTGAGGCACAAAACTGATGATCCCCTGGTAATATCACTGAGGTCGTCTGTTTTCTGGTATAGTTAGAAAGAATCAGTAGCCCTCAGTAGCCCCAACAAGAGAATCTCCATTTAACCTTCATGTTTTGAATCTTAATGGACCAGAATAAATTGTTGATGGATGAAGTTTGTGAAAGAGTACCCATAGTGCATAATTTCAAGAGGGGTGAGCTATGTTTGTAAATATAGAAAAGCGTGGTGTTCAGCAACAATAGCCAGGATCAGTCCTCTGCTGTCGAGTTAGTAATTCTTGCTGACTCTATATCATCAACAAAGCCAAAGTAAGTCTAATGGATAACTCTATGTCTTCTGCTGACTCTATATCCTCAACAATGCCAGAGTCATTCAAATGGATAACTTACTCTATGTCCTCTGCTGACTCTATATCCTCAACAAAGCCAGGGTCAGTCTAATTTAAGCCCCTCATACACGCACAGTTATAACTGACAGTCCGACTGAACAAACGGGTCTGCAGTCTGCTGCGTGTGCACACTTACTATTTAGTTGTAGCTTCCCTCCTATACCTCAGTTGACACCCAGCCAACATCTCTTCCTCCCCAACTTTTGAACACTGTGATTCTAAGCCTAGCTGGGGTGCTCAAATGCATGAAAAAAAAAGCGCCGAAGCAAATGGTGTAAACCAGTGGATCCCATGGAAGAATCCATGGGGGCGGTAACGAAAAATTGGGCGGCAGGGGGACAGTAATAAAAATATGGGCTGAAGGGGGACGTACATTTGTAGGACATCAAAATCAATCCAAATATATTCCGGTGTTAAGAATTTCTAATGCTGGTATTAATGAATCTAAAGACGAACTATAACTTTTCCAGTTTCCAAGCCTCTCTGAATTGGATAGCACCATTTCAGATGACGATCTACAAGTGTATTGCGCACACCTTGATATGAGTGACAGATTTCAGGATCTTTTTTTGCTTGAAATACCAGACTGTGAGATCAATCCATTCCTAGATGTTTGCAACATGGAAACTGAAATAGAGGACGAATTTGTTTCGCTTCAACAGTACATTGAGCTGAGACCAAAGTTCAGTAAATCATAGCAAGATTTTTGGTTGCAAACAGGAATCTCTGACCGCTACCTGTACTATGGAATAAAGTTAAGATGTTGTTTACTGCATTTCCAACATCATATTTAGTAGAACAAGGCTTCAGTGCAGTTGTCCAGCTTCTTTCCAAACAACGAAGCAGGCTGAAAATGACTGAACTGGGGATCTAAGACTTTTTCTCCGTGACTTAAAGCCTGATGTGGAGAAGTTGTTATCTCTGCACCAAGCCCATCCTTCTCATTAACACGGACATGCAGGTGGGATGTAAATTTGTAGCCTCATTTATTTTATTTTTTTTTTATTGTACTGCAGCACAAATGCACCAGGCATTTGAGGGTGACTGTAGCAGACCAGGCCTACTTCAAAGAGGAAGAAGTAGAGGGGAAAGTGCAGAATTAATATTATTTTTAGCTCCAGCCTCAGCCGAGAGCTCAAGGTCTTATCGTAATTATTGTTGTTCTTCTTCTTCTTGGGGCGACCACTTCTAAAATGGTTCAACTGACTCACTCACTCACTCACTCCCATCCATTTTCTTTTACTGACATTGAATAATTTTTTCAACCGAGAGGGGGTTCAACCGAGGGGTTCACCCTCAATAAAAAGGGTTCATTTTCAAAATTTCAATATAGCCATATGAATACGAAAATCCAAATAAAACATAATTAATATTTTTGAGACCATACATATGGATATTTTATTATTTCACTTGAATCATTAAGAGCCGGAGCTTTTGAAGGGTTTTCCTTCATGTTTTTGTTATTATTAAAATTCTACTGCTTATTTTCTTTTACTGCTTTTACTGCTTATTTACTATTACTTATGTTTATGATTTTTTTTTTTCGGCTGATTTATTGAAATCATCCCAACCATACAGTATTTGTAAAATAGTATTTACATTTATTGCTTTTAAATCTCATTATACCCATTACAAAGTTACAGGTTGTATATGTTTGTTCGTGTTTCTTTGGGTAGGGGAGCTCCAGTAGTGTGAATGGGAGCCAAGGAGGGGGGGGCAGTCCAAAAAGGTTTGGGAACCACTGGACTGTAAACAATGGCTGCTAAGTAGGGAGCAATTTTCCCACACCAAACTGTTATCAGAACTACGTTTTGAGAGTGGTGACTGGTTTAATTACCTGCGGATGGACCAGGAAATCTACTACAAGCTGCTATCTGAGTAATCACTGCTTTTCGCTTTCCATATACATGGATATCTCCTGTAATGTCAATAAATTCCCCCAAACACACTCTATCCTCTCAGGACACGGACATTTCCTTAGAGACAGGGCTTCTATTCAAACACCACGACGGTTGGTGTGGAACTGACGCCCGGACTGTCACTGCAGGCCGACCCATACACGCTTAAACTGGCCTGAAGTTAACGGTTAAACCTGGTTTCGTTATTCGGACAGTCAGTTAAAACTGTGCTTGTATGGAGGGCTTAATAGATAACTTTTATGTCCCCTGCTCTCGAGTTAGTAATTCTTGCTGACTCTACATCCTCAACAAAAGCCGCCAGTGGGAGGTATTGCCTAATTTACCTGTAGTGATGTGGGCAATACTTTAAGGGTATTGGCGCCCCTTCGGCCACAGCCACTTCTTTTCAGTTCTTCACCTGTCTCTCATTTCTTTTTATTTCCTTCTTGCTTGCTGTATCATATCTCTATCACCTTCTCCTGATGCTATATGACCTCACAGTTGCAGCGCCTAATATTAATCAATCAATCAATTAACAAGAGCTAGGGGTCAGTCTAGCGGATAACAGTATGTCGGCTGTTCTCTTCTCGCTGACTTTACTGTAAACCTTGTCTTTCACCAGGCACTCCAAAAGTAATGTCCATGTAAAAAGATTGTTACAATCGTATTACTTATAATTTGGCTTGTACAAAATATGCATTAGTTTTAAGAGATTATTTTATCATTCCTCTCTTCCCAGGACAAAGCTAGTTTATAATAATCAAACCGTTTACAAAAATCTTTATGTTAATAATAATAACAATAATTTATATGACTGTCTTTTACTTACTTTGGGTTCTTTGCAGTCCATTGTTATTAAATTATATTAAAGCTTTGTAGAAAATGTTAATACAAGTTATGACATTGCAGTCAACGGTTATTAAATTACCTTTAATCTTTGTATGAAATGTTAATACATGTTATTGCAGTTAATACAGGGAAAAGGTGGATTAGATATTATTTACTGGTTAAACAAATATTTGATGAATGCTTATCACACCTAAAAATGTCCAGAGCAGCGGTTAAAAAATAGAGATAAAGGACAGATAAAAGATACCGTATGCACCTTATCGCATGATGGCCCAATATAAATTTCCTGACCATTCCAGAAATAATGTCGCCCGATCCAAGCATTAAATCAATCTTCCATGATGAATATGATGTGAGGTTGATTTAAGTTGGTGGTTTCATGGAAGGTTATGCACGTGTTGGCCTCAAAGTTGGCTATATAGTCCTTAATAGCATCGACACAATCTGTTCCTGTAGAAAATCACAATGAATATATATATATATATATATATATATATATATATATATATATATATATATATATATATATATATATATATATATATATATATATATATATATATTATTTTTTTATAACATATATACTAATATTATATAATATACTGTATATATATACCAGCAATTAGTAACATTACATGATTATAATTTTGGTTGGAATGCCTTTTTATCATAATTATTGCGTTTCAGTTTTTGGCCTTGTATTTTTGTACGTTGATAATTCTGGTCATTTGTAAAAGATCTTTCTGTATGGGTCGTGAGAATGATGTCATAGTAAAAACTGGGTCATGACTGAAAAAGTTTTAAGAACACTGTCCTAGATTATCCGTGTATCACTTAAGGAAACGTTTATGATACTCTAAGCAAAAAATGTTCTCTGATGAAATGTCCAAAACTCATTATTATGCAATATAATAATTTGACAGTTGATATTCCCATTTTCCATAATGATCTCTTGATGTTTCTTTGCTGCATTACACTGCCTGCCTGCCTATCCACTCAGTCTATGCTGTATCAAAGTTACATAGTCTTATATTATCTATACTGGATATTGTAAACCTTCGAAAACAACAGCATGTGTATGAATTCTTGTGGTCAATAGTAAGTAATGGAGGCTTCACTCTTTGTCTGACACTTAATTAAGGTTATTTTCTTTGGTCGTGTTTTTCTACGCATTCAAACGTTTGTTAAATAAATGATGTCATTTCATTGTACCATCTATACTACCAACATTAAGAGGAGATTCTCTTGTTGGTAAATTGGAAGGTCTCTCAATCCTCCAAAGACTATACCACGAAACAGACCCTTATTAATAACATTGAGGGCATCTATTCATCTAGTAGAGATTGGAGGAATCAGTAGCCTTTCAATTTATAAACAAGAGAGAGAATCTACCGTTAAACAACATATCCCCATAGGTTAAAATGACTTAGTGGGGTAGTATAATATTATAGTGTTGGTAAATCTGGTGCAACTGATTCCTCCAAACTATCACAAGCAACAAGCCATCAATAGTTTTGTTAATCTGGTTATATTCCCTGGCATACTTAGTAGGAATCTATGTTGTACTTCCCCTATAAACTCTGATGATGTTGATTCCATAATGCATTACTTCACCATTCTTGGAGATCTTTTTCATATCCACATAACTCCTACCCTTTCCCTCATTACCGTTACTGATTGAGGCAGAGAACACCTTGTGGCCTGCAATGCCTCCAAAACACAAATGCATCAACTTTCCAGGCATATGTATCATAGACAGGAGTTACTAAATTACCCTACCCCTAACCACCCACCCAATACTCCCTCCCTCACACCTCTACCCCCTCCACACTAGATTCTTTGCCATGTTTTGTAATAATGCTGGCGTGTTCAGCATTTGGGTGTACCCAGAGAGACAGGAGTCTTTCTACTGCTTTTCATAGGTATGTTAAGAAAGTCATACAGAAAAATATACGACAGAAATGGACAAATCAACGAACTGGAATTCATCACCTGCCTCGCATACCGTGACACGTACCCATGTCCTGTAGAATATTAATACTATACACACAAAAACTACAAAGCCAAGGCTATTGTAGAGCTGTGATATTAACTGTTCATGTATAACCTGACGTATATATGGCATCTCTCTGAAAAAAATAAATAAGGCAAATTAGATTATGGGTATTATCAGGCGGACATTCATAAATTTAGACATCGAAATATTCAAGGGCTTATATACAGCGCTAGTACGTCCTCATGTTGAATATGCAAATCAGGTTTGGTGCCCACATCTGATAAAAGATATAGAAGCTATCGAAAATGTTCAGAGGAGGGCCACTAGACAGATACCACAACTAAAAGATTTGTCATATGAAGAGCGCTTGCATAAGCTGGATTTGCCTACATTGACCTACAGAAGATCACGAGGAGATATGATAGAGACTTTTAAGATTGTGGGAGGTGTATATGACGAGGACTGCACAGATGCGTTTTCTCAGCGGGTGATAAATAACTGGAATGAGCTGCCAGATTAGGTGGTGGGTGCAGTATCGGTGCAGAAATTTGAAGCAAAATTAGACAAATATTGGAAACATCAAGGACAAAGATTTAACTATAAAGAACAAATAACCAACGCTCCCAGCCGCCAACAAAGCCGGGGCTATATTGCTGGTAACGATGAGGAGGGTGAACTGGAGCTACAGGCGTGAGACTCTTCCGGTACAACGTCTAAGGTAATCTACGGTAATAAAAGATAAACTGGCTCCATGGGGTGACCTATTTTTGCCCAAGTTAGAGTTGGCCTGTAGGATATCTCGAGTGTCGAGAGATTGTATTATGAATGTTTTAGCATCAATCAATGTATATTAAAAATTGCAATCTTTTCAAACTTTCAAAAACGCTCATTTTTCCAAACTTTTTTTTCAATTTTTAACGATTCCAAGATAAAATGTTTCATTTTCACTATTCCCCAGAGATACAAGAGACATTGCCCTTTATATTTGGCAGAGATAAGTATTAACAGATGTGGGTTGGTAGGTAGTAGGTGGGTAGTGGGTGGGTGGGTGGGAGGACGTTAAGATGTGGGTGGTAGGTAGGTAGGTAAGATGTGGGTGGTAGATAAGATGTGGGTGGTAGGTAAGATGTGGGTGGTAGGTAGGTAGGTACGATGTGGGTGGTAGGTAGGGGTTCACTCTAAAAATTTGTATACTCATGAGGCTAATGTAGCAGCCGGCTACAATACTCTTCCAATGGCGGGAAATCCGATCATTAGGTTGCAGCGCCACCGACACTTTTGGTGGTGGGTGACCAAGGTCAAGAAGCTAAACAGGGATATTCTACAAGACAAGGCACTGAACAACAGTTTAAGGGCTGAGCATGCTCGAGCGTTCCCTGACCTATATTGGTCAGTGATTAGACCGGTCATCGACGTCAAGGAGTCCATACACCAGTTTCATCGCAAAGTCCTTCAGTTCAACCAGTCTCTGAAGGAGGGCGATCCTGAGTACTGCGACGCCAAGTTTGATGTGTTGAAGCTATTTGACGGGGAGATTGAAGCGGAAAGGTCGGCCGGATTCCTCAAGCACTACCAATCCACGAGAAAAAACTTCGCCATGAATGGGGGATCATATGATCACCGCGCATTCCAAATGCACTATTTGGACTGGGCTTATAGCAAGTACAAGCGTGATCATAGGCCAATCAACAAATACATCAAGAGACAACTAGCGAAGCGGTTAAAGATAGATGGTGTAGCCCGTCGAAAGGAAGAGAGAGCACAGAAGAAGATTCTCCGTGAACTGGAGAAAGTCGAGATCAAGAGGAAGAAGACGAGACGATAATAACGCGAGCCAAAAATACTTTGCGAGACGGAGGAAGTACCGATCAACTGGAACCGGAGGAACGTCTAGCTCTGGCGGAGGAACGAGAGAAGAGACACCTAATCAATGTCAGAGACACCATGATGACGTCGAAGTCGATGCTCGAGCGATGGCTCGCCTCCCCGGGGCCACCCGAAAGGGTGTCAAGCGACACTATATGGGCAAGATTGGCGATTTTAACTGCAAGTTGTGCAGAGCGCTACTCTGGAATGGCGAGAAGCACTCTTTATGCTGTTCGTCCGGCGGACAGATCCGTAGGACAGAGTTATCGGAAATAAGAGACCTTAAGGCGCTATACAACGGAACATCGGAACTGTCCGAGAGGTTCTTGAAAGGTATTTCAGGTTTTAATATGTTCTCCTTCACTTCCTTTGAGAACGAAGCTATTGTGACGATTCTATACGATTACATGGTCAACAACAACGCGTGTCTAAAGGGCCTATTGGGAGAGTATTCCAGCACAAAGTCGCTCATGAGCGACTACATTAAAAATCACGGTGAAATAACAGAGATGAGCATTACATTGAAGTCATCCGAAGGCCTGAACACACGCGAACACAAGGGAGTCTACCACCTCCTAACATCGTCCTCTCAAGTGGGGGCTATAGTCAATCTCGACTCGGACACCGACCATCTGAGTATCACGGTCAGATCACCTAAGCCCGACTCGAAGTATCGCGTCTTCATCTTGAATCATCACAACTACTTCTATGATTGGTTCCAATACCCACTCATCATCCCCAATGGGGACATTGGATGCCATTACCAACTTAGAGCGGGTGATTGATTGTACTGGCGCGCGCGCAAGAACAATAGTCTGTCTCCATGCATGTTTTATGCCTCTCTCTACATGGAGAGGAAGGACCAGTTCAACTACATCACCAAGTCGAGGATGTTGTTCCAACAGTACGCCGTCGACAACTACGTGAAGGTTGAGACGGCGAGGTTGGCCTATATTCGGTTAAACCAGAAGGAACTGAGGAAGGAACGCAGTGATATACTCCTGGGGGACAGCGCCGGCAACAAATCATCTTCTGGACAGTGAATAATCATACCTACCTGCTTCTTTTGTGGGTGGACCACGTTACATGAAGCAACGTCAACAGGAAGCGCTAGCGTTTGTATTTCAGTATGGGTCTCCCGATTTCTTTATCACCTTCACGTTTAACCCGAAATGGGTGGAAGAAGCGACTACACCTGCACGTAAGAGGACTGAAGTGGACGAAACTATCGCCAATGGAGATACATCTTCTATGAGTTATACTGTAGTTGAGGTTAAATAAAAATACAAATTTCCATTTTCTTTTATGGATTCCGACAGAAAGGAAGAGAAGGGGAAAGATAAAAAGATGAAGGAGAAAACAATACGAGATATAGATAGATAAAGGGAGGTGAGGGCGAGGGGTGCGGCGAGCGGGGGCCGAGCGCAGCGAGCAGCGCCGCAGGCAAAAGCACCCACGGCGTAGCCGTGGTGGGCGAAGCCCAGTGCTTGTATTTCATAATGTTTTAAAGATATTCAAGTTATAATTGTGTTTACTATGTAGACTATTTAGTTGTTGAGAAATCAGGTCTAGTTTGTAAAACCGTAGTCAAAGGTAAGCCAATGTGCGAAAAGAATTTCGCTCTGGGACTGATGAGTAAAATAAATGTTTGTGTGTGAATCAGAGTGAACTGGAACTGAGTAAGTGATGACACACTTTATGTAGTAACATGCAGCCATCATGGTAAGATTCCATGTGGCTTATAAGTGGTAAAATGTGTTTGATACAAGATAACACACCTGAGTGTTAACTCTATTACATGACACATCTTCACTTCACTATACACATCTTAGTGTATATAATCTTATTTATATACTGTACTTAAAAAGTGACATAAGGCCTTACAGAGTCTCATACTAGAACTGTTTTTATAATTAAATTTATATGCATATGTACAGTTGCCCACACATGAAGCTGGTAGGCCTATGGTTCGTTACTTGTGAGGTGGCTACAACGAAAGGAAATTTAAGTGAAAAAAGATGTAATTTGTTGACAGGCAGACAGTAAAATATTATTACTATCTGCCTGTCAACAAACTATAACTTTTGCTCACTTTCCTTCCTGTTGTAGGTATCTCGCAAGTAGCGAGGCATACCAGATTCACGTGTGGTCATCTGTACTTGTTGTTATTTCTCTGTAATGTTATAATACGGTCTGTGGGTTGGTGTGTAAGCTATCACCTTCTCTTATACTATACTTTTTGCATAAAATAAACTATTCATTCATTAATCAATTCATTCTTTCATTCATACTCCTAGGAAAAGTTTGCGAGAAGAGGTAATGCTCTAGCTGGAAACAGCGATATTTAATGGGTTTAAGTACTTTTGATAATATACAGAATAGGATCATTTTATGCAGTTATCATATATGGAACAAATTCAAGTCTCTTTCTGGCTCTAATTATCGGATATATGAGAAAATAAGATCATAATTATAATGGGAGTAAAGCGGGCGAGGCAATGTTTTGAGTCAATGGGGGGTAAGGTTAATAATAGGCTCCACCCCTTGGCTTCACTTTGGGTGTACAGGACGAGCGGTTCATGCTGCCTCCACTAGATTATACCTCCATGGTTTAAATAACCTTCAAATAAGTAAACAAATTGGTGTTAATGAGCGTACAGTCACGAACACTAATAAATATTCACGTGTGCTTCGAATACATAGAGGCAGTATATAAATACACAATTAGATCTCCATTGGAATTATTATGTAGGTGAATTGGAGTGTTCAAAGCTTTAACCAATGCTCTATACTTATCAGTACTCGTGACTGTACATATCGTGCCAGTTGGTGAGTAATTTTAAGGCCTCGGGAGGCACACAAACACGGTGCAGCGTAGACTACTCAGATTAATTAAATGTGCATATAAGAACTATTCAGTGTACCCAACAGAAGAAACTGAACTATCGGAAGGTTGCGGCCAGGAAATATCCTTCGTTCCTGATATACACGGTAAAAAAAAAAAGTTGCTTTAAAAATTTTGTTATTCGTTATTCCTACAACGTATGCTCCTTCAAAAGCAGCGAATTGGATATGATTATTTTCACTTCACTCTTTGTTTCATTCCAAAAGCGAGAGTCGAACTTAAGCTGGCTTTCTGCCATTATATTTCAATTTCCTTTATTCTTGAAAAAATAGAGTTTTACAAACGAGTTATGTAGCATATTTGAATATTTATATAGTCTTGCAATGTAGTCAATTTGCCTCAAAAACTACTGGGGGGTTGCAAACTAGTTAAGAGATTTGGGAACACCAAATTACATAATGAATTAGTGTTTACCTTTACAAATATATTGATAGCCTTACTAACTGAAGAGTCGAACACATAGGGCACAACAGGGTACGGGTCATTGGACTCAGGAGCAGGTGGCCAAAAGCGCATTAAATAGTTCTCATCATATTCGTAAAACGATCTTTCCTCCAATGGTCTCCTTTGTTTTTTTACCAGAATCATGTCAACATCTATGAAGTCGGCAATGAACTGCAGTTTGATAGTAATGGTGGTTTAATATGAGAGAGTGAGAGAAAAAAAATAACTCCATTTCTGCCGACAGGACAGTCAATCAACTTTCTGTTGGCCATATATATGTGAGTGTGTACAGTTGGCCACAGGAATTACTACACAAGCTATATGGAAAGAGGTCATTATTCTGAAAGTACTGCAATGAATGGTCTACTAAGTAACTCAGTGATTTCGAAACAACCAACCTAATAATAACAATAATAATGTTGGATTGAACTTACGTAGTCTAACATTACAAATTCTCAAACATCATAATAATGTTGTATTGTAGTTACGTAGTAACTTGTATTGTTAAACAACAAGCCTAATAACTATGTTGTATTGCAATTTCGTAGTTTTACATTTTCTATTTGTTGTAAACCCTCGAAAACAACAACCTGTGTACGAATTCTTGTGGCCAACCGTACATTATATAAAGTACTGTACACACTTTATATTAAAATGGGCTAACAATGTTACTAACAATGTAATGAGACACAGGGTGGTATTCAAGAACAATTATGGTGTATACGATGGCGTGGTACCAGTACGATGCCTGTATTGTTTGTATATGGAGCCAACCTACTGGTACCACGCCATCGTATACACCACGGATGTTCTTGAATACGGCCCACAGTAGGCTACTTACACTTCGTGTCACTGGTCCATTCTGGGATTTCACAAATCTAGTTTCATTCTGAGGGAGAGACAACTTGGGTTAAATTTGGTCAGGTTATGTTCAATAAGCAGCAATTTTAGTGCATTGATGAAAGTAATGTATTGTTGTAATTGTTATAGTGATGAACGTAAATGACTGACATATCTGTGCATGTATGATAGTTTGCACAGCATAACTAAGTATAAAAGTATAGTACTTGATATATATCTGATGGTTAGATTATGTAAGTGTGTGATACACATTAGTTTTATACCGATAATTATGGTAACTATGTGTGAGGAATTATATAAGATGGATGCAAGTTTTTGTTGACAATTTACCTGAATGATGGAAGTAGAAGGGTTCGGTGGTTTTGAGTTCTCCACCTGAGGAAACACAACAAAAAACAACCAACTTAAGGAGGAGGTTCTTTTGTTGGTTAATTGGAAGGACTCTGATTCCACCAAACTCTGTCAAGAAACAGATTCCCTTTTGATACCAATGAGGGAGACTGTTTTCTGATATAGTTAGAAGGAATCAGTAGCTTTCCAATTTACCAACAATTTAACTTTTCTGCAGATCTCGTCTTCCACAGGAAAACAATCATCGTTCACGTTTCACTTCCGTACTTCAGTGTCGGGATTACCACACTATCATGTAACGTCTTCTTCACTTCCATAGTTATCGTCCTATTCCTTGTCACTGATTTCAGTGTTCCTACAACCCTCTTCCCCTCTGTTGTACCCTTTCTCACACCTCATTCTCTAGACTCTTATCTTTACTCATCACACTGCCCAAATACTTAAATGCCCTGACATTCTCCATAACCTGTCCATTTAACCTCACTTCACTACCCGTGGCTGTACCCCTTTCAAAGACCATAACTTTACTCTTCACTACATTTACCTTCAGGTTCCGTTTCTCACACACGTCTCCAAACAAATTTACCAAACCTTGTAACTCATCGTCACTCAACAGAACTGTATGGTCAGCAAACAACAGGACAGGCAACTTCCACTCACTCCCTTCCCTTATCGATCAGAGGTATATACAGTACATCAACATCCACCACTCTTTCCTGTCGCCCTGTATTTCCTTCATGGGGACATCATAAACCCTTGTTTCAATCCAACATTCAAATTAAAGAACTCACTCTGCTCACTCTCCACCTGGTCTGCCTTTCTTGCACCCTCTTACAAGCTCTTCACTGCTTCCATCAACATTCCAACCACTCCATATATTCTCAGTATGGCTAGCCTATTTTCCATAGACCTTCTCTATCGACTTTATCATAAGCCTTCTCCGAATCCATAAATGCAGCATACAACTTCTGTCCTTTCTCCAGATATTTCTCCACAGTACACCTCAGGGAGAAAATCTGGTCTACAAAGCCTCTTCCCTTCCTAAACTCACCCTGCTCATCACCCACCCATTTTTCTGTTTTCACTCTCCCTCTTTCAATCAATACCCTACACTGCGTACAGTATACCTTCCCTACTAGGCTACAATTAGGAGGAATATCTCTTTGTTATTACCACATATTCCTCTTTCCCCTTTAGCCTATCCTTATACAAAGGAACTATAATACCTGATTTCCAGTCTTCATGCAGGTACACTTCCCTTCTTCCATGTCAGTCCAAACATTTCCCACACCTACTCAACCACTATCACAGCACCATATTTCAGCATCTCATCACACACTCCATCTAATCCTGATGCTTTTCCCATCTTCACCTTCTTCAAAGCCTCACTCACTTCTGCTTTCCTGATCGCCACCTCCTTTACTCCCTCTCTTCTTCTCCCTCCCAAACCCCACCCACGTAAACACAGACAGAGCAGTCATTGTTTGACAGCCTCTGTACAATGGTGGCTCGACTTTATGTCATTTAATAGTGTAACACCAAGATCTTTTTCTTTGTTTACATTGCAAAGTCGGATGTTGTTCATTGATTATAAGGTACAGTCGGCGGCAGAAGTCGTGTCGCCTCACCTGCTTCACCGAGACATGTAGTATTCATGGACTCGAAAAATACGCACGCTTTATACACATAATATATTCGAGTCTATGAACATCGCGTACCTCGTTGAAGCAAGTGCGGCGACTCAAGTTTTGCCGCCGACTGTACATTTGACTTCATGCCTGCCCTGTTTTTAAATGTATAATTCTTCCAGATTCCTTCCTTCCATCCTCTTTGTTTTAGGTTCACTCCTCACTTTGTTTTAGGTTCACTCCTCACAACTGTTCCATAAAATCTCTACCTTTACTTTCTTTTCTCACTCCTTGTCTATTTTGCCATGTATTTTTTAAGAAACTAAAGATGTGCAATAAACTATTTCAATGAACCTAATTTACTAGCATACAGAATGAAGCAGTTTCAGAAGCAGTTAATGGAGAAAATGTGATTGAAGATTTAAAGTCCTTGGAATGTACGAAAATTGGGAAAGATTACGATTATCTGAGTTCATTATTGAGGTAAAAAAAAAATAGGGTATGATAATACAATAAAGTATTTTTGTTGTTTTTTTATGATTATAGGGGAAGGAAAGCAAAGGTGGGTTTAATATACAGTTTGTTTGTTTTTTTCTTTCTTTTGATGCATAACTTTTAGTTGTGTGTTTTTTTGTGTGTGTGTTTTTTGACAATAATAATGTGTGGAACATTTCGTGAACCAAACCTAACCTAACTAAAAGATTATTCCCATCATAACTTAGGCCAAATAAAGTTTATTAGGTTATTTTTTTTTGTTCTTAAATCACAACTTTAACACATAAGAGAATAATAAAATTAATAAAGAGAACAATCTCTCCTTGTGGAAAGTTTATCAGATATGGCTTTACTTCTACTTGTTGGTGGGTGAATAACAATAATCACATAGTCAGTCACTACCATTAGGCCACCTCGATCATTCCTAAATATTTTCAGTTATTCAAAATGTCCATATATATATAAAATGCCTTTTCTTTCCCGATAAACCTTTGCCCTCCATACTCTCACTTGCTATCGAACAGCCATCGTCGCTATACACAGAGTTACACTTACGTGTCCTCATGGAGGTCTTAACTTTTATCATCTGTTAGGAGCGCTTAAGGATATTGAGTGTGGGACTTAAGTATTTTACCCCGACTTAAGCGCAACTATCAGAAGCCACCAGGTCTTAATAAGCCTACACGATTACAGGGTCCCTTATTAATTAATTTATAACACACCTCCGCCTATATATTTTAGTCTCTCGCAGATGAATACTTCAAATTTGAAGGAAGGAAAACAACAACAGCGTAGGTACCAATTCCTAGCCTAACCTAACCTTACACTTGAAAACAACAGTAGCGTAGTTACCAATTCCTAGCCTAACCTAACCTAACCTACCTCTCCAAAACAACAGTAGCGTAGTTACCAATTCCTAACCTAACCTAACCTTACACTCGAAAACAACAGCGTAAGTACAGCAACAATCAAATAACCACTAACACTTTCCTTCCATCGTGTAAATAAATTAGGATCATATCAAAATATAATCATACAACACCTTATGTCAACTCAACCCCCTCAAATATTATTATTATTATAAGGTGCTACAAAATCATATATGAGATTTTCTGTATTACCAAGATATTTACTACGATGGAAGGAAAGTATTGGTGGATATTTGATTGTGGCTGTACCAATTCCTACCCTAACCTATAACCTCACCTCATGTTTGAAGGAGGTGGTGGCCGTAGCGAGGAGGAGAACCAGGACTGATACTGCTGTGAGAGGCTTCATGTTGGTTGAGGGTGTTGTCGCTTCTCTGGTCAACAAGCGTTTGATTCGTCTAACAAAAATTACTTCCTTATAAAGACTTAAATCTGTATGTCTAAACACCTGTGCTTTCTTCCCTCCCCCCTCCAACTTACACTCCTTCCTTACCTCTCCCCCTCCCCCCCATCTATCAACCCTCCCTCCATCCCTTCCTCGATCTATCCACCCTCTCTCCAACCCTATCACTCTCACACTCCAGTGCCTCCATCCCTCCCACCCTCTCCCCATCACTCCCCTCCCTTCACTCTCTCCCCATCACTCCCTTCCCTTCACTTTCTCCCCATCACTCCCTTCCCTTCACTCTCTCCCCATCACTCCCTTCCCTTCACTCTCTCCCCATCACTCCCTTCCCTTCACTTTCTCCCCATCACTCCCCTCCCTTCACTCTCTCCCCATCACTCCCTTCCCTTCACTCTCTCCCCATCACTCCCTTCCCTTCACTCTCTCCCCATCACTCCCTTCCCTTCACTTTCTCCCCATCACTCCCTTCCCTTCACTTTCTCCCCATCACTCCCTTCCCTTCACTCTCTCCCCATCACTCCCTTCCCTTCACTTTCTCCCCATCACTCCCCTCCCTTCACTCTCTCCCCATCACTCCCTTCCCTTCACTTTCTCCCCATCACTCCCTTCCCTTCACTCTCTCCCCATCACTCCCTTCCCTTCACTTTCTCCCCATCACTCCCTTCCCTTCACTCTCTCCCCATCACTCCCTTCCCTTCACTTTCTCCCCATCACTCCCCTCCCTTCACTCTCTCCCCATCACTCCCTTCCCTTCACTTTCTCCCCATCACTCCCTTCCCTTCACTTTCTCCCCATCACTCCCCTCCCTTCACTTTCTCCCCATCACTCCCTTCCCTTCACTTTCTCCCCATCACTCCCTTCCCTTCACTTTCTCCCCATCACTCCCTTCCCTTCACTTTCTCCCCATCACTCCCCTCCCTTCACTTTCTCCCCATCACTCCCTTCCCTTCACTTTCTCCCCATCACTCCCTTCCCTTCACTTTCTCCCCATCACTCCCTTCCCTTCACTTTCTCCCCATCACTCCCTTCCCTTCACTTTCTCCCCATCACTCCCTTCCCTTCACTTTCTCCCCATCACTCCCTTCCCTTCACTCTCTCCCCATCACTCCCTTCCCTTCACTTTCTCCCCATCACTCCCCTCCCTTCACTCTCTCCCCATCACTCCCTTCCCTTCACTTTCTCCCCATCACTCCCTTCCCTTCACTCTCTCCCCATCACTCCCTTCCCTTCACTTTCTCCCCATCACTCCCTTCCCTTCACTCTCTCCCCATCACTCCCTTCCCTTCACTTTCTCCCCATCACTCCCCTCCCTTCACTCTCTCCCCATCACTCCCTTCCCTTCACTTTCTCCCCATCACTCCCTTCCCTTCACTTTCTCCCCATCACTCCCCTCCCTTCACTTTCTCCCCATCACTCCCTTCCCTTCACTTTCTCCCCATCACTCCCTTCCCTTCACTTTCTCCCCATCACTCCCTTCCCTTCACTTTCTCCCCATCACTCCCCTCCCTTCACTTTCTCCCCATCACTCCCTTCCCTTCACTTTCTCCCCATCACTCCCTTCCCTTCACTTTCTCCCCATCACTCCCTTCCCTTCACTTTCTCCCCATCACTCCCTTCCCTTCACTTTCTCCCCATCACTCCCTTCCCTTCACTTTCTCCCCATCACTCCCTTCCCTTCACTTTCTCCCCATCACTCCCCTCCCTTCACTTTCTCCCCATCACTCCCTTCACTATCACCACCTTCCTCTAAGGTTGTTGACTTTCTATGTAAACACTTGTTTCATGATCGCTCTTCAACGTTACTCAAACATTACAAAACTCTAGCTCGGGTACCCGGCTTTTCTCAGGTTTATATAAAACTGATGGCAAGTATTAATACATGAAATAATGATCAATAACAATACATTCTGTTTTCCTTTTTTTTTTTTTTATTTAGTCCCAATAACATTCAGTTGACATTGCAATTAGAAAAATGAAATAAGAAAGAGTACACTATATATTTATACAAATAAATTTCACGTCCGCTGACTTGCATATCTATATACATAAAGCCGAAATTCTGTGTGTGTGTGTGTGTGTGTGTCCTCTATGCACGCCCTGATCCTTCGTCCTAGAGTGAAAATTTTTACATGGGCTTGATCGCTAATACTTGGGGAGTGTTTTGGACCTATATAAAAAAAAAATCATGTTTTTCAAAAAAATTTAATGTTTTGAGGGGGATTCGAACCCCTGGATTAGTGACACGCACAAACTCTCTCTCTCTCTCTCTCTCTCTCTCTCTCTCTCTCTCTCTCTCACACACACACACACACACACACACATGCTCTCTCTCTCTCTATCTCTATTTTTAATTTCAGAGAGAGAGAGAGAGAGAGGGTGTGTGTGTGAGAGAGAGAGAGGTAATACTGGGTTTGGTTATATTTGTGTGTGAGAGAGAGATAGTGTGTGTGTGTGTGTGTGTGTGTGTGTGTGTGAGAGAGAAAGAGTGAAAAATAGATATAGTGTGTGTGAGAGGTAGAGATAGATAGATAGCTAGACTGTGTGAGAGAGAGAGAGAGAGAGAGAGAGAGAGAGAGAGACTGTATGTGAGAGAGATAGACTATATATGCGGTAATAAGGGACAGGCTTGGGGTTGGGGGGTTTGCGGGGTGCTGGAATAGGGGACAGGCTGGGGGGGGGGTAAAAAGCCTGTCCCCTACTGTCACACACCCCAAGCATGCCCCATACACACACATACACATACACAGACATACAAACACACACATCCCTACCGTACACACACACACACACAAACACACACATACACTAGGTAAGGTAAGGCTTGGGGTGGGGGGTTTGGGGGGTGCGGGAATAGGTGGTGGTGGTAGTAGTGGAGGTAGTAGAGGTTTATGTAGTGGTGAACCTGTCCTATTCCTGTGTTACATTTGAGAGATAGAGAGAGAGAGAGACTGTGTGTGAGAGATAGACTATATATGCGAGAATAAGGGACAGGCTTGGGGAGGGGTTGTTTGGGGGGTACTGGAATAGGGGACAGGCTGGGAGGGGTAAAAAGCCTGTCCCCTACCACCATACACCCCAAGCATGCCCCATATTCCCGCACCCCTCTAAACCCCCCCAAGCCTGTCCCCCTACTCCCGCACCCCCTACTCCCGCACCCCCCCCATCCCCCCTATCGTAAACAACACACACTAGGGTACACACACACATACAGTACATACACACACACACACCGTACACACACTCACACATACATTCACACATACACACACACACACCTACCATACACACACACACACACTAGGTAAGGTAAGGCTTGGGGTGGGGGATTTGGAGGGTGCGGGAATAGGTGGTGGTGGTAGTAGTGGAGGTGGTAGTGGTTGATGTAGTGGTGGTGGTGGTGGTAGTAGTGGTGATGGTAGTAGTGGTAGTAGTAGTGGTAGTGGTTGATGTGATAGTAGTATACTGGTGGTGGTAGTAGTTGATGTAGTAGTGGTGGTAGTGGAGTTTGTATTTGTTACATATCAGTGTTGCATTATTATATCCTTTGTTTATTTAGAACTCTGTGATCGTGTATGAAAATTCCACCGCCCTTCAGCCGGTGGAAGGGCGGCCGCAGGCCGCCAGCCCTCCGCAGGAGCTAGCGGCTCTTAGCCGCCCGAAGGGCGGCGGAGCCAGCTAGTTGTCAACATAAATCACAGTTCTTAGTTTCCTCATATTCGAAGTCTGTACTTACCTCTGATTATGGTGTCAATACTTCCGGGTAAACGATATTCGTTGTTTAACCCTCTGGTACATGGAAGTTAAGGGGAGAGTATACTTTTGATAGATTGGAGTGCCTTGATTCCTCCAAAGTATGCCAGGAAACAGACCCAGATGAAGAAATTAATGGTATCTTGATGCCTGGAATAGTTTGGAGGAATCATAATCTCCAAAAATGTCAAAACTATACCCTCCCCTTAATCATGCAGTAACTAATATCTTGTTATAGGACGTGATATTTTACTGCCATGTGTGCATCGCTTCCCAGCACCCCCTATAATTGATTTCAGCACCCCCAGGGGGTGCTAGCACCCCAGGTTGGGAAACGCTGCCGGGCTTAATGTGTTGTGGTGATCCGACTCTTGAGCAGCTGACATGGAGTTGGCCGTGGGAGAAACATACACTGCCACCATTCTCAGTGATTTCGTATTAGATGACGCCTTGCTCCCCTCCCTCCTCCCTGATACACACACACACACACACACACACACTGTCACATACACACGCACAAGTACACATTCTGTATAGGCCTATATTGGAGACTTATGTACAGCTACAATCAAATATCCACCAACACTTTCCTTCCACCGTGCAAATAAATCAGTATCATATCAAAATATAATCATACGACACCTTACGTCAAATCTACCCCCTCAATTATTATTATGAGGTGCTGCAAAATCATACACATGTTGTTCTTTATTACCAAGATATTTACTACGATGAAAGGAAAGTGTCGGTGGATATTTTATTGTGGCTATACTTCCTATTAACCACAAGAATTTGTACATAGACTATATGAAAAGAGTCATTCATTATTCTGGTAGTAGCCTACTGCAATGAATGTGTGTGTGTGTGTGTGTGTGTGTGTGTGGATCTGCCAAATGACATGATGATTGGCAAAACAACAAATCCAATAATGATAATGTTGTATTACAGATAGATAGTGTTACATTGCAAAACAACAAACTTAATAACAATGTTGTATTGCAGTGACATAGGCTTACATTACAAAACGACAAACCTAATAATAATAATATTTACATTACAAAACAAGCCTAATAATAATGATATTGTATTGCAGTTACATAGTCGTACATTACAAAATAACAAGCCTAATAATAATGATATTGTATTGCAGTTACATAGTCGTACATTACAAAATAACAAGCCTAATAATAATGATATTGTATTGCAGTTACATAGTCGTACATTACAAAATAACAAGCCTAATAATAATGATATTGTATTGCAGTTACATAGTCGTACATTACAAAATAACAAGCATAATAATAATGATATTGTATTGCAGTTACATAGTCGTACATTACAAAATAACAAGCCTAATAATAATGATATTGTATTGCAGTTACATAGTCGTACATTACAAAATAACAAACATAATAATATGATATTGTTTTGCACTTACGTAGAAATTACATTTATTATATTATGTTGTAAACCCTCGAATACAACAGGGTGTGTACGAATTCCTGTTTCTGCTAACTAAGTATTATTCATCTCTGTTATTTTTCATTCCAATTTCACCCTGATAATGTCCTTCAAGCTATTAATATCTTGGTTAGAACAGCATGTGTGTCTATGAAGATTAATGAAGGGAAGATTCTTGTATAGGTGAATAATTTGGAAGGTCTCTGATTCCTCCAAACTATGCCACGAAATAACAGATTAGTAAGGAGGAATTAATAGCTTTCCAATTCATCTTCCCTTGCCAACAGAGAGATAAAAAAGCTGTCAACTGGAGGTGCTCTGAGTAATTGATTTGACTCCTCGTGTTTGGAAGCATATTGTATGACTTCTTTCCCCCTGGGGTAGGTAGTGGTGCTGTGAATACTTCCCTGGAGTAGGTAGTGGGGCTGTGAATACTTCCCTGGAGTAGGTAGTGGAGCTGTGAATACTTCCCTGGGGTAGGTAGTGGTGCTGTGAATACTTCCCTGGGGTAGGTAGTGGAGCTGTGATTACTTCCCTGGGGTAGGTAGTGGAGCTGTGATTACTTCCCTGGGGTAGGTAGTGGAGCTGTGAATACTTCCCTGGGGTAGGTAGTGGTGCTGTGAATACTTCCCTGGGGTAGGGTATAGGGTATAGGGGCTATGTATACCTTCTTAGTATACCTGCTTGTCATAAAAGGCCACTTAAGTGGCTTTCACTTCTCCAACTGTCCCTTTTATATTCATCTGTTACCTTTTGTGTTTACTGTCCCACTTATTAATCACCTTCTTCCTCGGGCCTCGTTGTTGCGGCGCCTAATATTAATAAATCCATCAATCAATCATGGCTTCTTGATTACATTAGTAAACAATGTTATGTAGTTAATTCCATATAATTTTGGTAATATCAAGGAAAGGGGTTCTTTGAATTATGAAAATACACATATCTATATACATAAAGCCGAAATTCTGTGTGTGTGTGTGTGTGTGTGTCCTCTATGCACGCCAAGATCCTTCGTCCTAGAGTGAAAATTTTTACATGGGTGTGATCGCTAATACTTGGGGAGTGTTTTGGACCTATAAAAAAAATGTTTTTCATGTTTTTCAAAAAATGTTTTGGATGGGGTTCGAACCCCTGGATTAGTGACACGCACAACTTTCTCTCTCTCTCTCTCTCTCTCTCTCTCTCTCTCTCTCTCTCTCTCTCTCTCTCACATGATCTCTCTCTCTCTCTCTGTCTCTCTCTATCTCTATCTTTAATTTTAGAGAGAGAGAGAGAGAGAGGGTGTGTGTGTGTGAGAGAGGTAATACTGGGTTTGGTTATATTTGTGTCTGAGTGAGAGATAGTGTGTGTGTGTGTGTGTGAGAGAGAGAAAGAGTGAAAAATATATAGTGTGTGTGAGAGGTAGAGATAGATAGCTAGACTGTGAGAAAGAGATAGAGAGAGAGACCTGTGAGAGAGAGAGAGAGAGAGAGAGAGAGAGAGAGAGGAGAGAGAGAGAGAGAGAGAGAGAGAGACTGTATGTGAGAGAGATAGATTATATATGCGGGAATAGGGGACAGGCTTGGGGTGGGGGGGTTTGGGGGGTGCTGGGAATAGGGGACAGGCTGGGGGGGGGGGGGGGGGTATAAAAAGCCTGTCCCCTACCACCACACCCCCCAAGCATGCCCCATATTCCCGCACCGCTCTAACTCCCCCAAGCCTGTCCCCCTACTCCCGCACCCCCCATCCTCCCCTACTGTAAACAACACACACTAGGGTACACACACACACACACACACACATACTGTACATACACACACACCGTACACACACACACACCACATACACACACCGTACACACACACACAAACATACACTCACACATACACATACACACACCCCTAACGTCACACACACTAGGTAAGGTAATTTCTGCCTTTTTTCGTTATCACTTTAAAGTTGTCTCAGTTGTTGAAAGGATTCTTTTCTCTCTTTGGAATAATCAAATCACGGGGTGGGTTTGGGGGGGTGCGGGAATAGGGGACAGGCTTGGGGTGGGGGGTTTTGGGGGGTGGCGGGAATAGGTGGTGGTGGTAGTAGTGGAGGTGGTAGTGGTTGATGTAGTGGTAGTAGTGGTGATGGTAATAGTGGTAGTAGTGGTGGTAGTGGTTGATGTAGTAGTAGTGGTGGTTGATGTAGTAGTAGTGGTGGTTGATGTAGTAGTGGAGGTGGTAGTGGTTGATGCAGTAGTGGAGGTGGTTGATGTAGTAGTGGAGGTGGTAGTGGTTGATGTAGTAGTAGTGGTGGTTGATGTAGTAGTGGAGGTGTAGTGGTTGATGTAGTAGTGGTGGTAGTGAGTTTGCATTTGTTACATATCAGTGTTGTATTATTATATCCTTTGTTTATTTAGAACTCTGTGATCGTGTATGAAAATTGGAGGCTTCTAATTCCTCCTGACTATGCCAAGAAACAAATAAGCTCTTCTGTATAGCATCCATCGCCCGAAGGGCGGTGGAAGGGCGGCCGCAGGCCGCCAGCCTCCGTAGGAGCTAGCGGCTCTTAGCCGCCCGACAGGGCGGCAGAGCAGCTAGTAATCAATAGGGCCTACTTGCCTAAGCATGTGTTTGTTAATAATGGACTCGGATTAATGTTCTAACACATCCTAATTGATTAGCCTAAGGGGAGATTTCTTATTGGTGAATTGGTGGTCTATTGATTCCTTCAAACTATGTCAGGAAACAGACGCCCTCAATGTACTAATAGGGAATCTGTTGTTGCATGGCATAGTTTGGAGGAATCACAGACCTTCTAATTCACAAACAAGAGAATCTCACCTAAGTCAAAACTCTCTCTCTCTCTCTCTCTCTCTCATCATCTCTCTCTCTCTCTCTCCAAGGTTATTCAAATTATAGTGACAAAATTACAGGGTGAAATCCTGACATGATATTAAACATATTTCCATATGTATATTTCTCTCAAAATTAAAAGATTAATTACAGACATGAAATCCAAATTTATTACCGTGGACGAACGATGGAACACTTGAAAATCAGCCCCAACCCCCCCATACACACACACATCACCCCCTGTTCTCTCTCGGATAGTGTTCCATCGTTCGCCTACGATACTGGATTTGGATTAATATCTTGTCAGGAGTTCACCCTGTAGTTTTGTCACTATAATTTTGAATAACCCTGTCATATATATATATATATATATATATATATATATATATATATATATATATATATATATATATATACTAGCTGCTCCGCCGCCCTTCGGGCGGCTAGGAGCCGCTAGCTCCTGCGGAGGGCTGGCTGCCTACGGCCGCCCTTCGGGCGGTGGATGCTATATGGAAGGAGCTTATTTGTTTCTTGGCATAGACAGGAGTAATCAGAGCAGAAGCC